>JAUZST010000730.1:0-33856 GCA_034779995.1 Parotocinclus haroldoi
TGTGTGTGTGTGTGTGTGTGTGTGTGTGTGTGTGTGTGTGTGTGTGTGTGTGTGTGTGTGTGTGTATATATATAAATGGTTTATTATGCAGTGTTTATATAAGATTTACGAAAAAATCTATTAGCAGTTTCACTCTTCTATTAGCAGCTAATAAACAATGGAAGGCATAACAATTTCTTTTTTTTCTTTCAGACTTCTGTATAGAGCCATAGACTCCCATGCTGAGGATGTTGGCCCTGTTTACAACTACCGTGTGGTCATCTCCATCTTCTTTATAATCTATATCATTATCATCGCCTTCTTCATGATGAACATCTTTGTAGGTTTCGTCATCGTTACCTTTCAGGAACAGGGAGAGCAGGAATATAAAAACTGTGAGCTGGATAAAAACCAGGTAGGGAAACATTAAAATTCTTCTAAATGTCAGATATGGGTTTCTGGGTTTCTATTCTGGGTTTCTATTCTGCAAGCTTATTCATTCGAAACATAACTTTAAATTCAGTTCAGATTTAAGTTTTAGTGATAACTTTGCTTAAAACAGTCGAATTTTGACTGTCTATTTTTTGCCAGAGCAGATGAGCTTTATAAAATCTTAATATTAAGTGAAATAGAAATATTTTTTTAAGTATTTTTGCACTTTTGTATTTTTTAAGTTCAACCATTTAAGATGAAGAAAAAAATATTATAATGCATAATCCTTTTATGCATTCAGTGGTGTCTGACCATTTCTTAACCATTTTAAATGTTATATATGTCTGTATAAATATTAGCTAAAACTTTAGATTTTTACAGTTCTGAAGATACCAAACCAAACCCATTTAAACAAATTACACAACAACAATATACTTTTTTTTAAGCTAAATTTTCGTTATTTAATATCAGAGCGGCAAAGTATGTGAACATCTAGGATTAATAGCTACTTTGTAGGTGAAATTATTGTCAGATTTTTTAAATCAGTGAGGTTCATATGTAGCAAAGTAACTGGTCACAAAAAACCCATGGTAAGCAGTTAAAGGCAGCTCTCACACTGAGTGTTTATGAGTTCACCACAAGAATGCTGAATATCAACAGTGTGCATGGCAACATTGCAAGGAGAAGGTCACTGTTCTGCAAAAAAAACTACTCACTACCCATAAGGCTATTGAAAATGTTTTGTGGTTGGATTTGAACAAAACAGAAATGGACAATGAATTCTGAATGAAACCAGAATTTTTATCTGTCATGTCATATCTGTTCAATCTGAATGATCAATTGTTACCAGAAAGGTTCAAAAACATTTCCAACTCACAAATATGTAATATCGGGTCACTTTGCTTTACAAATAAATGTCTAATAAAAATATAATAGTGTCGCCGCATATGTTTTATATGCTTTCTTTGTTTTAGCACCAGAAAAGTATGGTGTATTAGCTAGAAGTACATAAGTATTGACAATTCTAAAGTGCAGATCTGAAAAGCGTATTTTTCAATACATTCTATGTGCAGAGGCAGTGTGTGGAGTATGCTCTAAAAGCAAGGCCACTACGCAGATACATTCCTAAAAACCCATATCAGTACAAGGTATGGTATGTGGTCAATTCCACCTATTTTGAATACCTGATGTTCACCCTAATTCTACTCAACACCATCTGTCTGGCAATGCAGGTAAGTTTGCAGATGGAAATATTTGCATTGATTTGCATAGAAGGGCTAATTGTTTGCTGTGTCATACTTGTTTGAGATGGAGACAAATCTGCAACATATTTTAATTTAAATTCTTATGTCTCTCTATAGCACCATGGTCAGTCATCATCCTTCAGCAAAGCCATGAACATCCTTAACATGCTCTTCACTGGTCTGTTCACTGTGGAGATGATCCTCAAACTTATTGCCTTCAAACCCAGGGTATGGTCTGCTCCCTACTCCAAAACTTAAAAGTAAATGCATTCATCAGTATGACCTTTTTCCTAAACCAAGTTTAATTACAGACAGGAGATTTTGTATCCCAAAATAATTCAAATTTAAGAGATAACCCTGTGAAACACTTGAAGAATTGCTCACAATACCTCATAACAGTTGTGTCAGAACAGCTTAGGTGACGGGTAATTTGTGACCGCCCTGCTTCTCTCAGTCCCATGATGCACCACCTCTCAAAATCTGTTTGGGCAAAATGTCGTCAAGTGCGTTGTAGAGGCATATCAAGCAGTCACGGATCCAAGAGTTAAACTAGCTTCTAGTTAGCTTCTGAGAGCTATTTTATAGGGCATTGGGGGAATTTATTTATCATAGTTGCACAGAAACTAGAGAAAAACCCAGAAAATCACATTTCATGATTTTAAACAATTTATTTGCATGTTTTTTTTTTATTTTATTGCATAAAATAAGTATTTGATACAAAAGCATATAATAACCTAATATTTGGTACAGAGACCTTTGTTTGCAATTACAGTGGTCAGGCATTTAGTTCTTGATGATTTTGGCCCACTGCTGCATACAGATCTTCAGATCTATTCCAGGTTTCAGACTGCCGCTTGGCAACATTGAGTTTCAGCTCCCTCCAAAGATTTTCCAGAGAGTTCAGGTTCGGAGACTGGCTAGGCCACTCCAGGACCTTGAAATGCTTCTAACAGAACCACTCCTTAGTTGCCCTGGCTCTGTGTTTTGGGCCATTGTCATGATGGAAGACCCAGCCACCACCCATCTTCAGTACTTTTGCTGAGGGAAGGAGGTTGTTGGCCCAGAATCTCACGATACATGACCCCATCCATCCTCCCTTCAATACAATGCAGCCGTCCTGTCCCCTTTGTAAAACATTCCCCCATGCTTCATAATTGGATATGGTGTTCTCATCTTTCTTCTTTCTCCATACATGGTGAGTGGATTTCATCCCACAAAAATCTGGCCATATGATCTTCTCCCATGCGTCCTCTGAATCAGAACGGCCTAGGCATTTGCTGGCATGAGCAGGGGAATCTTGCATCCTGCAGGATTTGAATCCATGATGGCGTAGTGTGTTATTATTGGTCGTCTTTGAGACTGTGGTCCCAGCTCTCAAGTCATTATCCAGGTCCTGGTGTGTAGTTCTGGCCGGATTCCTGACCTTTTTCAGAATTATCCTTACCCCACAAGGTGAGATCTTGCCAGTCATCTTATATTTCTTCTATTTTCGAATAACTGCACCAGCAGTTGTTGCCTTCTCACCAAGCTGTTCCCTGTTGTCCTGTAGCCCATCCCAGTCATGCAGGTCCAAAATTTTGTCTTTGTTGTCCTTAAAATCTCTCTCACATTTAAAAAAAACCTTTGCTACCTTTCACCAAAAAATTTACAGACCTCCCAATTTTTCGTAGGTGGGTCGACTTGCAAGTAGTATATCAAATACTTATTTTCCCCACTGTTTTTTTACTTAATTTGTATTAGCTGTATAATTTTCTTAGCTGACTAATTTTTGTTAGCTGTACATATACACAGTACAGGCCAAAAATCTTTTAACATTAGAACAGCTTTAATATTTAATATTTGGGGCAAAACTAACTAAAAAACTAATTTTTGGCAGGACCTGCAATAGGCCTCTATCTGCACCAAGTTAGACCTGCACAGCCCATATAACCTGATGGTGATGGGGCAGAGCAATACATTAAAAGTGGCCATCTTGTGGAACAACTAAAAAAACACATAACAGTCCCACCACCTTCCATTGCTTTATAAATTAGGTCCTCCATATGATCTTTAATTGAAGTCTGTCTAGCTACTTGGACATCCAATGGGTCCCCCAGATTATTTTCAAAAACACGTGCATAAAACTTTGGGACCTTTTCCACTTTAATCACTGCTAAGACATTTTTGGATTTGTTGTTACTCCATTCATAATCAAGTACCATGTCTCTTATGTGCTGATATGACATGGGTTACCAGGACTTCCTCGGTGGATATAGATGTTTGGAGAATAATGGCAACCAGTCAAATCTGTAAACCTGCTAGATGTACTGTAATTTGATGTCAGGTCCTGCCATCATCCTGCTGATCGGGGGTAACTTTTCATAGGCCTGCCACAGCTCTCCCTAATAAACAAACAAACAAAAAAAAAATATATATATATATATATTTAGAGAGAGAAAGATAGATTAATAACATTTCAGTTTTTGTATTGAGGAAATCTTCTTATGTTGACCCCCTATGGCTTCAGTTGCCTCATAGCTTGATACTGTTCTCAAAGGATAATGAGGTTTCCAAGTCCATGTCACAAGTCTGATCCCTGCTCTACCTGTACATTTAACTGCTTCGTTTAAATTACACAATAACTAATTTCCCATGGACACCCCTTTATTTTTTCGACCTTGCAGGTTTGACATGTTTTCTATGGTTTTGTGAGCTTATATTTGGAAGTACTATTTTTGGAATTAATTTGAATTTTTTTTATTGTGATACAGAATAATTTTGTGTAAATATAACTTGCAGTATCTCACAAAAGTGAGTAAATCCCTCAGAATTTTGTAACCATTTTATTATATTCACCCATGGAAAAACACTGAAGACTTTGATACCATGTAAACTAGTCTACAGTTTAAATCTTGTATAACAGTGTAAATTGCTGTGCCCTCAAAATAACTCAACACACAACCATAAATGTTTAAACAGCTGGCATCAAAAGTGAGTACACCCCTAAATGAAAATGTCCAAATTGTGACCAATTAGTCAACTTCCCTCCCCGATAACATGTGACTCATTCATTTTACAAGGTGTGAACAAGGAGCAAGTGTGTTAAATTTGGTGTTATCGCTCTGACACTCTCTCATACTGGAAACTGATAGTTCAGCATGGCACCTCATGGCGAAGAAATCTCTGAGGATCTGAATAAGGTTAAATTGGTGGGGTCAGCCTGTCAGTAGTCAGACCATATGGTGCACAATGTATCAAACTGGTCTGGATTGCTGTCGTCCCAGAAGGAAGCCTCTTTTAATATAGCCTACAAAAAGTTTGCCAAAAACTAAGGACTTGGATGACTGGAAACTTTTGTTCAGATTTTTTAAGCGTGTGTGGCAACAACTATATGAGGACTACAAAGACAAGTGTGTCTTGCCTACAGTCAAACATGGTGGTGGGAATGTCATGGTTTTGTGCTGCATGAGTACTCTGGGGACCTATAGTTCATAAATATCAACATGTACTGAAGCAGAGCATGATCCACTTGTTCTAGAAACTGGGCCACAGATCAGAATTCCAACCTGATAACAACCCCAAACATGGATTTCCCTTGTGGGTAAATGTCTCCAGGCCTAAACCATGTTGAGAATCTATGGGGTATTCTCAAATGGAATATGGAGGAGTGCAAGGTCTCTAACATCCACCAGCTCTGTGATGTCGTCAGAGTGGAAGATTCCAGTGGCAACCTGTGAAGCTCCAGTGAACTTTATGCCCAAGAGAGTTAAGGCAGTATTGGAAAATAATGGTGGCCACACAAAATATTGATACTTTCGGCACAATCTGGCCATTGTCACGTAAAGGTGTACTCACTTTAGTTGCCAGTTGTCTAGATATTAATTTCTGTTTATTGAGTTATTTTAAGAGCACAGCAAATTTACACTATTAAACAAGCTGTAGACTGAATAATTTACATTGTATGAATGTGTCCTAGCTTCAGTGTTGTCCCATAAAAAGATATAAATATTTACAAATGTGTGGGGTGTACTATTTTGTGAGATACTGTAAGCACACTTAAAAGCTTAGGATTCCATAGTAAGATCAGTGCAAGTAGTCATCTTTGTCTGTTTTTACCTCATTGCAAAGGAGTCTAATAGTAGGAAATCTAATAGTATAGTGGGTAACACTTTACTATACGGATATAGTATAGCATTAATTATTGCAGTATTTAATGTGTGAGTATTCACTAATTAATACACTTAGTACATGATTATATAATAATTCATGTAGTAATTAAGGTAGAACATGAATTTTCAGCATTACTAACGTATTACTTATTCATGTCTTGTGGCCCTGAAAGTAAAGTGTTGCCATGTAGGGTTTGCTACATTTATTTTGCTGCATGCATTTACAGATAACCACTTCTAAGCACAACATATTGTTGTGTACTGTTTTTAATAATTTGTATTTCAGGTATTCTGTGGACACCAAGGTGATTTGAAGGCTACTGTTATTTTTCGTTATTTGAGAAATCTGATACATTTTTAATTAACACAGATTAATGTTTGAAAATGCAACAACATTTGAATCTTTTAGATTTTACAATATGAGTGTTGGTGATAGGTTTCGACAAGTGGACTTTAACATGCTCTCTTTTACATAGTTCCCTCTCTCCATCTGTATTTTGTTTACCTGTCAAATCTTTACTAAATCACACTGTGTATTCTGCAACACATTGTGTTTTCTACAACACCAAATTATAAAAAGTTGGGACATTATAGAAAATAAAAAATTTGATAATACAGTATTTCTTACATTTGCTTTGACTTTTATTTCATTGCAAACAGAACCCAAGATATTTTAGGTTTTGTCATGTCAACTTTATTTCATTTGTAAATAAACATCCATTTCAGGCAACACATTTTACAAAAAGTTGGGACACAATAGATTTAGTGATAGTAATTAAAAAACAAAAAACTTAATGTCGTGATTTCAAACAGATTATGTCAACAGGTAATTATAATCAGGATTTGGTACAAATGCTGCATCCAGGAAAGACTCGGTTTCCAATTTGTCAACAAATGTGTGAGAAAGATAAATGTTCAAAAACAATGTTTCTCAGATACAGATTGGAATGTATTTGAATATTTCTATTATATTATATTATGTATTATATATTATATTATATTCATTATACAATTCAAGGATTCTAGAAGAATTTCTTTGCATAAATGGCAAATGCACAAGCTTAAAGTGAAGGTTTCTGGTCCCTCAGACATCACTTTATCAAGAACCGTCATTTATCAATATTTGATATAAATACATGGGCAAGAAATTACTTTGACAACATTTACCAGGAACTACAATATCAAGTTGCATTAACAAATTTACTGTGAAAAAACAAAAGCCTTGTATTAACAATGACCAAAAGTGTCATATAAAATGTGCATTTTGGTCAGATGAATCAGTATTGCTGGTGTTTTTTTTAAAGATGGACACTGCGTGCTACGGAATCAAAGACAAAAAGGATCACCCAGACGATTACCTGCAAAAAATGCAAATGCCAAAGTCTGACATTGGTATGGGGTTATGTCAGTTCCCTTGGCAAAGGTTGTTATCAATTATGTGATGGCAGCATTAATGCAGAAAAGTACATTGAGATTTTTTAGCAACATTAATTCCTTTAAGGCGACATCTTTCCCAGGGACGTCCATGCTTTTATCGACAAGGCAATGCAAAACATAACATCTAAAAAGCCAAATCATGAAAAAGTTAGGACTGAAATATGTGAAGTCTTTCTATGAGGAACACTGTTTTTAAACGAATTGTAGATAATCTGTGCACCTTTGCTTTTCAAAGACTTTTGTTGAAAAGATAATGCTTTTACCAAATCATGATAATAATCACTTGTTGACATCACCTGTTTGAAATCACATTATAAATTTAGTCTTCACTCTCATACTGTCTGCAATGATATAAAAGTCAAAGTACATGTATGGAGCACTATTTTTAAAATATTTTTCAGTATTTGTTTACTATATTTCAAAATGAAATTTCCAATATAGTACATTTCATTTTGAAATATTCCCTTATTTCATGTGAGCAGTGTACTTTTGTGTGTATTGAATCAATTAACATCTATAAAGCTCATTTGTGGTTTTGCCACTTGGCTCCAAACTTCTTCTGAGGCTGAACTTGCTGAAAGCGTGCTAGAAGAGAATGGTAGGTATGCAGTGTTGTTAATATTTAATTCTATCTGTCTAACTAACACTTCATCCTGTATAGGGTTACTTTAGTGACCCGTGGAATGTTTTTGACTTCCTCATCGTAATTGGCAGCATTATAGACGTCATTCTGAGTGAAATAAATGTAAGTACACCATGACCATATATCACACTATTTCTCTCTTATCTTCTCTTCTTCTCTCTCTGCTTAACCTGTATTTTCCTCCCTCACTTTCTGTCTGCCCTTTTATTCTTTCTTTTCTTTAACTCCATGAATTGATGCCGCTTTTCTCAAGTCCCCCTTCCCCCCCTCCTGAAGACAAGATGACCAAGAAAGATGTATGTTGTGCAATGTTGAGAGCTAGTCCAGAGCTTGTGAAGAAATTCTGAAAAGGTGTTAGGGTTTCGCAGGATTACAGTATCTAAGGGATTAAGATAAATAGAGATACAAACGTATTATAACATTAATTTTCACCGTGGCTAACAAAACACGCGCAAACTAACCATTGACTTTTCACTATAGTCGTTTTGTTGTTGATCTTCTTTTCCCATCAGCAAGCATGAGTGCCCACAGGTCCTCCTGTCCATCTGTTGGATTGTGTGTTTGTGTTCTCACTCCTTTCACAACTGTCTTGTGGTTTTATGATTTGCCCCATGTCTTTAAAAGTTAGTGTTCTTGTATAACTCTTTCTTATTTTTCTCTCTTTTTTCTCAATTATTTTTGTTTGTGCTCCCCAATCCACCAAAGCAGCATTATTTTGTTGATGCATGGAATACGTTTGACGCTCTCATAGTAGCGGGTAGCGTTGTTGACATAGCTATCACAGAGGTTAACGTAAGTAGTCTTTTAGCCTGTCTACCTGCACACAACATTTCCCACTCTCAAGAATAATGAAGACTAAGCTTTCGTATTTTACCATTATGATCTTTTTGGACCGTGTCCACTCATACTATTCCATGGACATATAAGCATGCATCAAACTGTATAGCAAAAACGTCTGGTAATATATTCTGGCTTGTCTGAAAATCTGTATTACAGTTAAAGTATTTAATATTTAGATTTAACAATATAGATCATATATAGTTGACGCTAATGATTTACATACACCAAAGTTAAAGACATTAAAGCTCACTTTTTCACGACTTCACATATTTTATGTTATCCTAAGTATTTATTCTATTTATAAAAGCAGTAAGTTTAAATGTTTACATATAGTGGGGGAAATAAGTATTTCATACACTTCTGATTTTGCATGTTTTACCACCTACGAAGAATGGAGAGATCCGTAATTTTTATCGTAGGTACACTTCAACTGTGAGAGACAAAACAGAAAAACAAGCATTATGTAATTAGCATTAAATAATTAGCATTTTATTGTATGAAATGAGCATTTGCCCAGAACTACTTGGGAGGACCTGGTCAATGTCTTGATAAGAGCTGGGAACCACAGCCATTCTGGCTGTTAGTAATACTATGCCATCATGGATTAAAAGGTCCCCCTGCTCACCCCAGCAGATGTCCAGGCTTGTTTCAAGTTTACCCATGACCATTTGGATGGTCCAGAGGAGGCATACGAGAAGGTGGTCAGATGACACCAAAATAGAGCTTTTTGGTATGAACTCCACTCACCGTGTTTGGAGGAAGAACAAGGAAGGAGTACAACCCCAAGAACACAAGCATGGGGTGGAAACATCATTTATAGCGACATTTTGGCCAACAACCGCCTTTCCTTCGTAAAAGCTTTGAAGATGGGTCGTGGCTGGGTCTTCGAGCATGACAATGTCTCAAAACGTGTCAGCCTGAAACCTGGAATAGATCTGAAGATCTGTATGAAGGAGTGTGCCAAAATCCCTGCTGCAGTGTGTGCAAACTGGGTCAAGAACTATAGGACATGTCTGACCTCTGTAATTGTAAACACAGGTTTCTGTAACCAATATTAAGTTATATTTTTTATATTGTATCGAGTAAGATCTTTAGCAAACTACAGAAGAGCAGCAGTGTTTTTTTTTGGAGAGTAGTGGCTTTCTTCTGAACTGCACACCATTGTTGTTTAGTGTGCTCCTAAAAGTGGACTCATGAACATTTACATTAGCCAATGTGAGAGATGTCATTGATTGAAAAAAACTTGACTCTAATTTCACCTTCAAATTAACTGAAATTAAATCAATTGGATAATTTTCCTCAGTAAATAAATTATCAAGCATAATCTTTTGTCTCATTTGTTTAACTGGGTTCTCTTTATCTACGCTTAGGACCTGTGTGAAAAGCTGATGATGTTTAAGGTCATATTTATGCAGAAAATTCTACAGTGTTCATTAAACTTTTGAGCACCACTGTATTTTATGCAAATGATAATTAGTTATTTAAAAATACTGTCTCTCACAGTTGAAATGTACCTATGATAAAGATTACAGACCTTTCCATTCTTTGTAGGAAACCTTGAAAAATTGGAAATGTATCCAATACTTGCTTTCCCTACTGTATATTGTTATTTTAATTTTAGTCAAACACTTTGGGTAGCCTTTCACTGGTTTTTAATAATACTTTGCCCTCCTGACAAGATTTAGTGGGCCTCCTTGCTCTAACATTCCGTTTTAGCTAAAATCCACAAGTTATGGACTATGGGCAAAGCTGTGTCACAACATTTTGCTTTTTGCAACAACTTTGAAGAAATGTTTTTATTGTATTGCTGAAAGTTATAGTTACAACCACGTTTTGGGTGGCATGCTGGCTCGGTGCAAGAGCTCTGTGCACCTCCCAGTGAAGGTTCTGGGTTCATCCTTTCTGTGTGGAGTCTTCTTATCTTCCCTGTATCTACGTGGGTTTACTCTGGGTACTCCAGTTTCCTCCCACAGTACAAAGATATGCATTCTAGGTCAGTCGATTACTCTAAATTGGCATTGACTTGAGTGTGTGTGTGTGTGTGTGTGTGTATATAACTAGTCCTGATATAACCTTGTGTGTGTTGCTGAAATGCCCACTGCCGATAGCAGGATTAAGTAAATCAAATAAACAAACAAACAATTACATTTTAAGATGTTGCTTTAGTATTTATAGATAATTCTGAATTATGCAGTGTATGTGGTAACAAGATTTATACATTTGCATGTAATGAAATATCGAACCAAACTTGTGGAGGTCTATAATTATATTCATAGACCTTTTTGAGCTGCTTCAGGTTCCATTGAGTTCCATTGAGATTCATGGACAAAAGGTTTCTAAACGTATCTAAAGGCCTTTACTTGGGGCTACATGAGTGTGCTTAAATAACTCCTAATTATGATAGTTAGAAACTTGTAATTTTATCATTACATCAATTTCTGGGCTTGTTCAGTCTTTTTATAAAGACACCAGTGTATGCACATTTGTGACTTCCTGGAAATCTAAACAAGTGAATTATGGCTGCAATAAATCTGTCTATAATCATTGTTTTATTAGCTCTGAGATAAACAAGAAGGATACACAATCTAACTTGTTTAAATATATGGTACTATGAAATGTGGGATGATGAGCTGTTGCTTTGAGCTGAGTTTGATGCCTTTGGTTGGTACATAACACTTGATGTTAAATACAACTTGCTTTCTAGCTTTAATGTCTTTAAATTTATTTATACTCAAATAAAATTTGTAATATGCTTATATAAATTTAAATATATATTCCTAAAGGGTTACATAACATATAATTAGATTGTTATGGTCAGGCTGACATAGGTACATATTGTTAGAAAAACATTTGGATGTTTCATTTGGTGATACTAGTCTAACAATTGGACAGTCAGAGATGATATATCCTTTGTTTTGCTATACAGAGACCCCTTCTGTACTGACCCATCACTGAAGATATTTGTATCTTAATTATCTAGGTGTTGTTTACATTTGCTTTAATGAAACAGCATGTCCATGGCTATGTTTGTATTTTGAAAGCATAAAAATCCATAAAGCTTTACCAAACAATATCACTTATAATTACTATCGATCAGTAATATGATAGCCTCCTTCTCCTGAATCATGATTAAATGTGTTTATTATCTTCCTCATTAGTTTGCAGTGCTTCATAAAAAGCATATTCTTTTTATTAACTGACTTGTGAGAGGGGTGTGTTTGCTAGATCTGTCTTGCTGTTGATGCCACATTGCACTGTTCTCTCTGAATGCTGTTGATTCCAGTCCCTTGTTTCTGCACTTTATTTATTTTATGTGTCTTTCTTTATCTCATATCTCTATCTGATCTAGTGCTTTTCAAATTCAATTGAGTTTTTACCTGGATAGCCCTGGTGCCTGATTGCCATTTATTGCAGAAATGTAGCTACAGGCAAATTCTGTAATAACATTTTAGAACAGTGAAACACATGTGTTTACTCAGTGAAAGAAGTGACTTGATATTTTCGTTTTGGAAGCATCAGGTAGCAGGCTTATCCAGTTTTTGCCAGTCATCTGATGTTTTGCACCATGAGAAAGCCCATTTCATGACTCAAATCGCACAAATAAAATTACTAAACAGGTGATGCTTTTTGTAAATTCTCAAAACTGCTTAAATCGAATTATTTTAAATAATTCTAATTCTAAAGAATTTACTGAGGTACTGCAAGAGATTTCAAGTATAAGATCAGTAGAGAATAATCAGGTAGAATATTAGTATATGTCACTTATCCCTCCATGGCAATAATTATGCTTGTACTTATCAGTCTCCCATATTCCCTTCTCTACAGACATTAGACAATTGTTAACTGATAGCTGTGAATGCCATATACATTTTGCTGGACACATATTTGAATAGACCTGCTGCACAGATGCAATCACAGATTTGTCTATTATGACATATTGAATTACTTCAGCCTATGGTTGCCTACTAAGCCATGATTTGTATCACTTTACACAAGGATAATACAATAATAATACACTTATGCAGAAGAAAGGCAGAAACGACAAAGCTATGAAAGGTCTCCCATGCAACAATATGCCAACAGTCAAACATATCATTTATTCACCCCAACACACACGCTAGCATGTCCTTCATAAGTTTACAATCCAGAGAACAATTAGGACACCTCTCCACTGCTATGACCTTCAAATGCCTGTGCAAATGTGAACACACAATACTCATATGGAAGTAGTATAATTTCAGTTTAGCACTGCAATAGTGACAAGTTTATCTGTTTATCTGTTATTTTTATCTTCCTTACTTTAAAGCCAGCTGACCCGTCATCCTCCACTCCATCCTCAGTGGTAAGACCAATGGTAAGGACTGATGGTAATCAAACTCCACATCACAATCTACATTTTCACTTACTTGACCTTCCAATTATTTTAGCCATGCAGGCATCAGCATGTTATGTAAATTCATACAAAAGTATCTACATCTTCCTTACATTACTTGCAGATGTGTGTGAGCTGTGATATACTGATGTGATTTTGTTCCACAGTCCACCCCACCCCATGTTCACTGCGGTTTCATGATCAGTCCCTATTTATGTGGGGACATGATTTTTTTTCTGATATTACACCTTACTACTGGACTGTAATAGGCAGAATATAGATTTATCTATATTGTTCATAATGCATGGTCCATTTCTTGTCAGCTGTGTCTTTTCAGGTTTAAATATATTTATGTAACAATTTGGCTTAGAAATGTAAAATTTTCTGTACAGAGACCCAGATTCAAATTAGTTAGAAATACAGCCAAAGGTGAACAGGTCAAGGAAAAACTATGGACTGTGGTGGCCTAGTGGTTAAGGTACTGGACTATGCACCAGAAAGCCCAAGGTTCAAATCCTACCTCTGACAAGCTGCCACTGTTGGTCCCCTGAGGAAGGCCTTAACCTAAAATTGCTTTAATTTGAAAACTCTTTGGATTTGAAACTGTAAGTCACTCTGGATAAGAACATTTGCCAAATGAGATAAATATAAATGTAAAAAATTTAGAAACCTAAAGAACACGGACAGAAATATGAAAGAAATACGTATTTAGAAGTGTAGTCCAAAACAGTGGACAAATTTGGAGTTCCTCCCACATACCCTAGATAATTGTATTAGGTCAACTGTGATTTTAGAAATCTCCCACACGTGCCCTGTAATGGTCTCACTCAAAGTCCATGGCTTGGTTCCCACCTTGCACCCTTTCCTGGAGCCATATTTTGAGGCACAACATATTTAGCAATTTAACGGCATTGCACAGTGATGCAGCAAATAGCCGAGATCAAGAGACCCAGGTTAAAATCACGCCCCAGCTGCTGCTTGTATGAAATTTGTAGTTTCTGCCTATGTCTGTCTGAGTTTCCTACTCTGGGTTCTTCCCTAATTCCAGAGACATGTATTTAGGTGAACTGGTGTCTTCAAAAGTGTCCCAATGCCATTGAATAAGTGTATATATGCAGTCTAGCGTTGTTTCCCACCTTGCGCCTTGTGTGAAAGGTTTGTCATATGGAATTACGTATTGGACCCAAAAAAAATGTATTACGATTCCGAATTGAATTAAGTTGGGACGTAGTGTAAAACATTAATATGAGTTTGATTTGCAAATGATTGTTTCAATGATTTGCAAATATTTCTCAACCAGTATTCAATTGAATACACTACAAAGACAAGATATTTAATGATCAAACGGATAGACTTTTCTGTTTTTTTGCAAAAATTCACTAATTTTGAATTTGATGCCTGCAACACTTAAAAAAAACAGTTGGGACAGGGGCAACAAAAGACTGGAAGTTGAGGAATGCTCAAAACACTTGTTTGGAACATTCCATAGGTAAAAAGGTTAATTGTAAACAGGTGAGTGTAATGATTGGGTATAAACGGGAGAATCCCCGAAGGGTTCAGTTGTTAACAAGCAAGGATGGGGTGAGGTTCACCACTTTGTGAGTACCTACATAAGGGAAATAGTTCAACAGTTTAAGAACTACGTTTAAGAACTACTATCATCTTGCAGTTGCAAGAAATTTAGGGATTTCTTCATCTAAGAAATCTTTACCAGTAAGCAACAAGGCCGAAAACCAACATTAAATGCCGGTTTTGGCTTCTTCAATCTTTAAATACTTTTGAGACTTTTGATACTTTTAAGTTGTACATTAAACAAAAATGGAATAGAATCCTACCTACTAAGCTTTAAGCTTTAGTCCTCAGTACCCAAACACTTGATGAGTGTTGTTTAAAGGAAAGGTGATGTAACATAGTGATAAACATGCCCCTGTCCCTACTTCTTTGGAACATGTTGCAGGCATCAAATTCAAAATGAGTAAATATTTTCCAAAAAAAAGTTAATCCACATAAACATTGATGAACATTTTGTATCCAAATGAAAATTATATCTTGTCTTTGTAGTGTATTCAATTGAATATGGGTTGAAAAGGATTTGCAAATCATCATATTCTGTTTTTATTTATGTTTTACACAATGTCCCAACTTAATTGGAACTGGGTATATATTCAGTATAAACAAATATGCTTAGTGTTGAAAATAAAGCTTCATAAAGGTCACTAATAAATCAGAATTATGTTTGACCTGCTTTTGCTAGCTTTGGTGAGTTTGGGACAATGTCATTATTTTATTTGAATAATTAATTTAATGATTCTGTTTTCTTTCTTGCTTCTCTCTCTCTCTCTGTGTGTGTGCGTGTGTATGTACAAATACGTGCATCTGTGCTGTCTTCTCTGTACACAACATACTGAAAGGGACCACAGAACACAGAAGATAATGCCAGGATCTCCATCACTTTCTTCCGACTCTTTCGAGTAATGAGACTGGTAAAGCTGCTTTCACGTGGAGAGGGAATTCGCACCCTGCTGTGGACGTTTATTAAATCCTTCCAAGTGAGGAGTGGCCAATAGACAGACAAGTTACCATTCACATTTTTTTTTTCTTTTTTTGTGTTAGGAGAATTAATAAATTCATACATATAATTAAACTTCTCTCTCCATTTCTGTTACTCTATAGGCACTTCCATATGTGGCATTGCTCATTGTAATGCTTTTCTTCATCTACGCTGTTATTGGAATGCAAGTAAGTCTTCACCCAATATGATACATAGTGTTCCTCTTAAGTTAAAACTTGACTACAAAACAAGTTGTACAGGATGTCACATCTGTGTTCTTGTATCACTTTCTCATATCACATGCAGTGGCTTGCAAAAGTATTCATGCTGCTTGAACTTTTTAACATTTTGTCACCTTTTAACCACAAACATAAATGTTTTTAATTGAGTAAGGACTTTTGGCTATTATATTTTAACTCATGAATTTTCTTTAATCTAAACCATTGCGCTGTAGCTCTGTATGATTGTTTAGGGTCATTTTCTTGCTGGAAGTTAAATCTTCCCAGTCTCTTTTGTAGCCTCAAACAGGATCTTCCCATCAACTCTGACCAGCTCCCCTGTGTCAGTTTAGGCAGATGGCTAAACTCTTTACTAAAATCTTGAAAAACTATGTATAATTTTCATTCCACTTCACATCTGTAGTACTTTTGTGTTGGTATAAAAAATAAATTTAAGTTTGTGGTTGTAAGGTGAAAAATGTGAAAAAGTTCAATGATTATTCCTTGAACACACACACACACACACAAACAGTTCTCTTCTGTTAATAGATTAATAATGAAATCATACACACACCCATACAAACAAGTACTAGGGAATGAACCAGCAAAATCAAGGCACAAACCGGCGTATGGCCAAGAAAAAGAGCACCAATGCAATGGCACACGACCAACAAAAACACACTTGATGCAACACACATTTGCCGTTCCTGCAGGAGCTGCAATTTCTGGTTAGCCTTTAGAGATCTTGAGCAATGATGTGCTAAAGCTCATAGATGTGTCTATTAAAACAAGCAAGTTAATGCTACTTAAATATTTATAAAGCTTTTGAAAATGGACATCTGGCTTTTTATTTTTAAAAATGTATTTACATTTTTTTATTTGCATTACGACTACTCACAGATTAATTCTATTTTTCCAGCTGGACTTTGTCATGCTCTGGGAATATATTAAATGATAAACTATAGTCAGTTCTCAAAGCTGACATACTGGCAGACATACAGACCTGAACAACTTTAACTAGGATCAAATCATTATGAGCAGACAGCTTTGTTGAAGCATCACTGGTCAGCAGGGATACACATTAAATCAGGAATGCCAGTTACCCAGGATGCACTGATGCAGTAGGGATCTAAGACTAAACCATCTGCTTAGAGTAATGTGTCAAGGAGGTGGTCATAATGTTATTCCTCATACTCACTGAAAAAAACACCGCTTACAGTTATACAGGGCAAGTAGGTAAATGAGGTGGCACCTTCATTAGGAAATCACCCCTAGAAGTGATAATTGGGACATTAATAAATTAAATATGTGAAGGACATCCTGCAACCACGTTACCTCTCATGACAAGGCTTCCAACTGGCACTTCCCATTTCCCATGAATGTCTCCAGGAGATTGCAACCTTATGTATCGCCAATCAGGCATTTATGAGCACCATCTTCGATAGCATACAAATGTGCAAGATCTACAGGCTCAGCTGTGACATCTGTGGAAAAATGTGCCACAGGATGCCACACGGAACCCGTATGTCTTTATTTTCAACCTTATATCACCTCATAGAGATTAAGATGGGTAGAGGTGATAAAAGAATACTATAGCCTCCAGTCAGTTCTACACAGTCAGTTCTTTTCACAAAAAGCATCATGTTGCTTTAGTATACTGCTCACAATAATCAAGGGAATATTCATTAGAGGATATATTATTTTAAAAAATAATTGTTGTTAGTATCTTTTAATTACTTACATATATACTGCTCTGAAACATTAGGGGATATTTCCAAATGACACACTGACAAAAAATGCAGAAATAAGCCTGCTAACCATGTCCAGTAGCAGCATTAGATCTTCTGGTCTTCTTGAAGACGTCTGGGATGGGCCTGATATATGGAATGTGTATTGTGCTCAGACAAAGCATAATTCTAGGTCTTTTTTGTAAGGAAATGGTTCATTCAGAAAGTTATTCAGCAACAAGATTGAAAATCAGGATCTGTCATGCTAGGGAGTTGTCACTGCCTTTAGCAGATTTAATGTACACTTGATGGCAGCATTAATGCAGAAAAGTACATTGTACATTTTGGAACAACATGTGCCTTCAAGATGACATCTTTTTAAGTTAATGTATTTTTCAACAAGACAATGCAAAAATACATATCCAGAAGAGAGTACAGTTACTGTACTGGCCAGTCTGCAGTCCCCAGTAGAGAATATAAGGAAAGTTATTGTTGTACAGATGTTTGCAGTACCATTTGGACAAAATAATACCTGAAACACTCCATCGTTTGGTGCCAAAACATCTGGTAACTGTTGTCGGAAGGCAACATTGCAAAGTGTTAATTTACCACCCTAACATTTTTGTCTTCAATCGGCTGCAGGCCTGAAATGCAAGAATGGCTGATTATTAACAAAATAAACTACATTGGCCAGACTAAACATGAAATATCCTGGGTTTATACTGTCTGCAAAGTACAGTCGACCACTTCACAACTTAAACTGGGTTCTTGACACTTTTGATAAGAAACATTTGTCTCGACACTTGTTGTTTGCTTGGAATCTGCTAAATGCTGTAAATTTGAGTTAAACATAATCATCACCATCATTTTTTGCCAATCTGGTAGCCTAATGGTTAATATACTATGAAACAGTAACTATTTATAAAGAAGAATTATTTCATACAAAGAAAGTGTCAAAGGGTAATACTTTATCTCAACTAAGTGGTGACGTTCATGACAAGGAATAGTATCATTAGAAAACACCCCTTGACAGATTAAGTAAGGCATATTAATGAAAAAAGGCTATTTAAAGGCTATCTCTGCATGAGTTGCTAACACATAGCCCATCTTGCTCCACAGGTGTTTGGAAAGATAGCACTGAGAGACAATAGTCAAATCAACCGAAACAACAATTTTCAAACATTTCCACAGGCAGTGCTATTGCTCTTTAGGTCAGTTTTTTTTCTTCTCCTCTTAATGTCTTTTTACCTTCATCCGAGCTGAAGGCAGTCAAAGTGTAAATATTTTGTGCCTCTGTTCAGGTGTGCTACAGGTGAAGCCTGGCAGGAGATCATGTTGGCTTGTTCCCCTAACCGCCCATGTGAGAAGGGTTCTGAAGAAGGCCCTGCCACTGAGGAGTGTGGTAGCCACTTTGCCATCATTTATTTTGTCAGTTTCTACATGCTTTGTGCCTTTTTGGTGAGTGGCTAATTAAAAGTTCTGTTAAACATCTCTGTCACAGAATGCAATGACAGATTTAATGAGCACTTGAGGAATATTCCAAGACATTGCCTTAATGGACAACAATTCAAAAAATTTAATTAAATGGTCATATAGTTCCTTTTTCACTGCATTTAACATTTCTCTCACCTTCACAGATTATCAATCTGTTTGTGGCTGTCATAATGGACAACTTCGACTATCTGACAAGGGATTGGTCGATCCTAGGGCCGCATCATCTTGATGAATTCAAGAGGATATGGGCAGAGTATGATCCTGAAGCTAAGTTAGTCATTTTTATTCCATTTTTGTTGTTTTACCTGTTTATGTTCTGCTTTCTTCTACACATTAACAGTGAAGTAGGTTTTACAAAGCATCCAATTTTACTCCCACTTTCCTTGGTGTGTTCTGCAGCCTAACCCAGATTTTATGAGGCACATTTAGTAAGGGGAGACAGCATCTGCTAGTGGTTCTTCTAGTTTTCTATTGCTATTCCACTGTTCCATTTTTTGTTTGACAGGTTATAAAGCATGTATTACCATATCTCCCAATTCTGTGTTTTATCTTGGTAGACAACCTTACTCCAGTGGTTACCACCAATTTCACACTTGCTTTTGGAAAGTATGGTCAATAGACATAATGTAAATCAAATTATACCAATTTTTTTAGTAAAAATAAGCATTCTCATTATTCTTATTTTTGTCAATAGTTAGATGCATGTAAATACATGACTAATCACGGCCTGGTGATATGTGAACATTAAATGAATATGAGGTGGAATTACTATGTGAAGTACTTTTGGTCAGCAATACTTGACTAATACTTGACTGTACTGTTTGTTACTACAATGTTCATTTGGCCATGATTAGACTTTTTAGTACACCAGACTTAATGTAAAACTGTACAAAATACATTGCTCAAAGAAATTAGGGGAAGTTTCATTAATTTTTACGAGCAGTATAATTGCTGCGGCCACCGCATTAGGCACAGAAACGTATTATTGAGTTATTGTTTTATTATAGCCTGTTGAGTCTTTGTCCTCCCAAGGTTTCTTCCTACCACTTTCAGGGAGTTTTTCCTTGCCACTGTCGCTCTAGGCTTGCTCAATTTGGGATTGGCCTTTTAAGATAATGTAATATTGAAAAGATGCTTTGAGACAATGCACTGTAAAAAGCCCTATATAAATAAAATTAAATTGAATGAAAATTGAATGGCCACCGCATTAGGTTCAGGAATGGCCACCGCATTAGGTACAGGAATGGCCACCGTATTAGGTACAGGAATGGCCAACATATTAGGTACAGGAATTGCCACCATATTAGGTACAGGAATGGCCACTGCATTAAGTACAGGAATGGCCACCGTATTAGGTACAGGAATGGCCACCGTATTAGGTACAGGAACACCCACCGTATTAGGTACAGGAACGGCCACCGCATTAGGTACAGGAATGGCCACTGCATTAGGTACAGGAGCACCCACCGTATTAGGTACAGGAATGGCCACTGCATTAGGTACAGGAATGGCCACTGCATTAGGTACAGGAATGGCCACCGCATTAGGTACAGGAATGGCCACCGCATTAGGTACAGGAATGGGTTCAGCGTCGGTGGCTGGGGGAACGAAGGTTTCAGATGTGGGAACGGCTGCGGCGTCCAGTACTGAAACAGGTTCAGGCTCTGAGGCAGGCCCAGCATGGAGGGCTGGGTAGACCATTGCTTCAGGTCCAGTGAGTTCTGTCTCGGGTCCTGGTGAGCTGGAACAAGCATATCCTCAGGTACGGAGGCAGGCTCCAGGTCAGGGGAAAGAACAGCACCGAGGGCAGAGATTCCCGCCACCTTAGTAGCTGCTTAGTAGCACTCCAGCAGACATAGCAGCCAGGGTTTTGTCCATCCGCCCCAGGGGACATTTTCCACCTTCATCAAACATCTTCCAGCCAAAATTAAGTCTGTTATTCAAGCTAATTGTGCATGTGGTCAGATAGTTACATTATATCTGTTAGGATCTTACAGATCCCTATGCTAGGATAATAGGACTGAAACCCAAGATGCAGACTTGCAGACAAACCACAAAGTAGAGGATAATTATTAATTATCCTTAACTTATATCAAAACAAAGACACTAAGCAAAAGATTACGGTGTGGGTCAAATTATGGTGTGGGTTCCAGTTAGGAATGAGGATGGTGGAATGCCTCCATCTGGCATCTGTGGCCAATGAACAGAACTTGCGACCGACCAGGAGCCCAGGTGAAGGTCAAAGAGGCTCGACGCCGCCTCAACATGTGTCGAGTGGTCAAAAACTGCCCTCTTATGAGTCGTCCTCATAACTCCTCTGGGAGAGCATTGCCTCAGCCCATGTCAATGCTCTGCCACGAAGTAGGCCAATGACATAAAAGACCTTACTGACTTGGGTAGAAAAAGCTGACGAATGCTGACGATAAACCAGGTCGCACTGCAGGAGGAAGATCAAAGATCCCTACTGTAGGGTCTAGGGTGCATCACCGGTGGCTCTGCTTCCGGGGGGGGGGAGGCCGGGATTGAACACCTGTCTATTGGGACTCCTCTGCACCCAGAGGGTGGAGCTCCCGTCTTCAGCGGGACTGGGGGCTGTCTGACCCCATTATCTGAGGGTCCATCGGTTAGAATCTTACAGATCTCTATGCTAAGATCCTGGAACCGAGAATGCAAACTTGCAGACGATCCACAAAATAGAGGATAACATCAGTGCTGGATATATTCTTATCTCAAGTCAAAATAAAAACACTAAACAAAAGATTACGGTGTGGGTCAAGTCCAAGAAATCTGGAACATATAGTGTGCACAACAAAGAAACAAAACCAGTGTGGTGGCGGTGAGCGGTAGCTTCACAGGCGGTGGAGAAACGACAGGGGAATCCAGTTGGGAACTAGGACGGTGGAATGTCAAACTGGAACCTGAAAGGAACAAAGAAACAATGATCAAAAACGGAGGCAGAAAACACGCAGCAAACATGCAGCCAAAGATTCTATTTATGGCTTGGGGTAAACTGTAGTTAGCACGCTAACAGATAGTGAGGTAGTAGGCTGACGAAAAGTTCTGGCGAAGTCTGCACCGGAGTTCATTATATCCCTGTGAAACAAAACAACAATCCCACTGGAAAACAAATACAAAACACCCCAAGAGCTCAGAGGAGAATTAAGTAAATTATTTACTGAATTATTATTGTATTTTTTAAACATTGTATTATCAAAATGAATGTTGACATCAACAATTATTATTTTTTTCTTTTTAAAACAATACTAATGTAACAGCTCAGCAGCAGAGTCAGAGTCTTCTTGAATCACTTCGGCCAAACACTCAAATATAGTAAAATAGTGGGCGGCCTTGTGCTAAGTGTTATTTGACAGCCTTTTCTGAACACCTAATCTGGTCACATTATTCTCAAATTAACTTGTGGCACTCATCACTGGGCATGCTTCCTTTTGAGTGCTAATTTGGATCGTCCTGCTGGCTGTTGATACTCTTGCCTGTTGTTGGGAGACCTTACAATCTCACTCTAGGACTGCCGACCAAGGAGACATGTGCTAAACTAGTTTTAAAGCTAAAACATAATTGGGTCATATTCAAGCTTCTGTTATGCAAAGAATATTAATGATAGGCTTTACGAGTAAATGGTCTAATGCTTAGTAGTCCAAGCTTAAAATCAAAGGTAATGTCTGAGACTTTGGGAGCCAGGGGTATGTGGGAGAGAAAGCTGGGGATTGAGTTGGTTAAGGACTAGAGAAATTAAGCTTTGGCCAGGATGAATTCATTAAAAAAACAACTGTTCCAGTCCTCCTTTTTGGCTATATTTGGTGCATGGATGTCCTGGGAAAGATTTTAAAGGAATTAATGTTACTCTAAACAACATTTTAGCTGTTTCCCCAAACATGTTCAAGATGCAGTTATATAATTAATAAGGACTGACAGTGCAGGCTCTCAACTTTAACATGAGCGTATTCCCATCTTAATTGAAGGAATGTTTTATGAATTACAGGTCTTTAATATGTAGCTTCCTTTTTTCAAGAGACCAAATGTAATGTGGACAATTATCTTAAAAGTTATTTAATGGGCTGCATGGGCTATTCCCTTGTTAATCTATCATCTATTTAGCAGGTGAAAGGTCTGGAGTTTTTTCCAGGTGTGTCATCTGCATTTAATAGCTGTTGCAGTAAACCCACAATATGCGGTGAAACGAGCTCTCACATGAAGCAGACCATTAGGCATTAAGCAGATCATTAGGCTGAAAAAAGAAGAAATCTATGAGAGAGCAGGAACATTAGAAGTGGCCAAATCAACAGCTTGGTACATTCTTGGGGAAAAAAGAGCTGACTGGTGACCTTAGCGTCATCGATCTCAATCCAATCGAGCATGCACTTCACTTGCTTAAGACAAAACTTAAGGCAGAAAGTCAGCATTATTTTCAGAACACTATTTGAACATCAAATTGTTCAGTGATTATATTCTGCTGTAGGATTTGTCATGGTCTAAGACATTCAGATTTTCATCTATATTCAAATTGTGTAGGTAAAAGCAAGACAAATACAACCTCAAATCATAAAAAGTTGGGACAGTATAAAAAAATAAAAAGAAAAAGAATGCAGTGCTCCTTACATGCACTTAATAAACTCGGAGCGGACACCTTCAATATTATCCAAAAAAGGCCTAAACTACTGATTAATACATTTACACTGTGTCATGGTCCATCCCGAATGTGTCCAGAGAAGTAAAGAAAATGGACACCAACCAAAGGCGAAATGGACCATGCAGACTATTATCAGCTACAAAAGTCCCAAATCCAGGGCCTTATATGGTATGGTATTTCAATGCCCTAAGCAAAAATTATTTTTAGTTCAGTTGTCAGCAGCATTAATGCAGAAAAATACATTTAAATTTTGGGGCAGCATTACTTACAAGATCACTTTTTTAGGGACGCCCATAGAAACGTCGATGCAAAATAAGTAAAATCAGAAAAAGTTAGGACTGAATTATGGAAAATAATCAGTATTTCTTTGTGGAACATTGTTTTAAAAGTTGTTAATAATTATCTCATGCATTTGTTGTCAGCCTCTCAACTCATCATTTACTACATGCTGATTTGTACCAAATCATTTTTATAGCTACGTTGCCATCATCAAATTACATAATTATTTTTTAAATTAATTACTATCCCTAAATTGCTCAATTTTTAACTCTTCGTGGAGTATGCTGCAGGCCTAAAATGCAGGCATGGATGTTTATTAGGAAATAGAATGAAATTGACCAGACAAAACATGAAATATCCTGAGTTCATACTGTTTGCAGTTAAAGAAAAGTCAAAGCACTTTTTTCTTTTTACTTGCATTTTCCCCATCACGCCAACTGTTTTTTGATTTGGGGTTGTAAAACTACAATGGTTCTTGTTTTTCACAATTAGTGAGAAAAACTATGCTGATATCTGAATTTGTTTTTAATTGTAATCTACTTTCCAGTTATTCACAGGTAATTGTCAAATGATTGAATCTTTGATTTATCTAACTGTTGCACTTAATTAAGAATTCAACCGGCTTGTTTAAGTAAAGACTTATGATGCGATTACATATAATGCTTTCTTTGTTAGGTGAAATGCTACACAGTGAACCACAGCTTGTTTTGGTTAATTTCTCCTGTAGATTATTAATAATGATTTAAAGAGTTGATCCATGCAAGTTATTCTTAGTCTTTTTGGTTTTTGATTTAAATAGTTTTTTGTAATAACATTTTGTAAACACATTTCAGCAGTTGAAACTGTTGGCAAAAATGATTTGAATATCCTTGCTTGTTTCTTAAATGTCAGTTTGTGAAAACTTCATTACTGTTCAATGTATACATATCCAGGAAGTTTGAAGGGTCACTAAATTTATAAAAGACTAGAATTGTCTACACCAGACTTGGGTTAATACTTAACATGTCAATTGGGAAAAATAGTTAGATAACTTTTTTTTAGAAAGCTTTTAGGCTACAAATCTCTGAACTTGCAGCTTGGGTACTTTATTCCTCTGGGTTTAGAATGGAGAATTATACACTGCTCACAACAATTCTGATATATTTCATTATGGAATCATAATTCATTTTAAGATATCTCGTAATTTTTGTGAGCAGTGTGAAATAAAATTACCCAGTATTTTACAATACTTCTAATATTGTACAATTACAATAGTACATTGTATTGTTTTGTATATTAATAAGCTAAATAAAAAACACCAATCACATTTTTAGTAGCTGTTATGATTCTTAATTCTGCCCTGACACTGCTGATTTTAGTCCTTTCCTCCTAAATTCCGGTTGTTATACTTTGTTAGCACTGTAATAATACTGTAACACAAACTGAAATAGTATATCACTATGCAGTGTAACATGCTTCAGTACACGTGTAAAATGTCTGATCATGTATCAGCAGTAGTTCTCTGCTGAGCCCCTGTGAACATGACCAGGAATAGGTGGGGTTATTTGAAAAGATGCTCAGGGTTGTGCTTGTTCATACTTGTTAATTTACATAAATTGTTTTTATGTCTTCATACAAGCAATATTGTTAAATCAAGTTCCCTTAGATCCTGGGTTCAAACCCCGGTCTGGGCTTACAATTAATTTACTTCTTAAGATAAACTTAGTTTGGGCTTATTTTTGCCTTGATAATTGAGTTTAGTTAATTTGTAAATGAAACAAACAAGATTCACCATTAATTCTCCTATTAAAGAGTGACTTGAAAAAAGTGACTTTTGAAAAACATGTCAGTAGTTCAAACATATTGTTTTATTATTGTTTATGTGGGTTGTTTTAGAAATTATGGCTTTTAATGGAATTCTGACTTTCCATGTTATTTGAAAGCACACATAACATGTATTACATTCTGAAAACCTCTAATGGACCTTGGCTTGTTTCATTTTTTTCCACAGGGGAAGAATTAAGCATTTGGATGTGGTAACATTACTAAGGAGGATTCAACCACCTCTGGGCTTTGGAAAACTGTGTCCCCACAGAGTGGCCTGCAAGGTATATGTAAATGACACCAAACTTGTAAATATGTGGATGCAATAACATATGTGTCTAACTTGTGTGTGAACTTTCTATGTCAGCGTCTGGTGTCCATGAACATGCCTCTCAACAGCGATGGCACAGTCATGTTTAATGCTACTCTGTTTGCACTTGTGCGCACAGCTCTTCGCATTAAAACTGAAGGTATAAAACATATATATATATATATAAAATCTCGAAAGTAATAATATAATATTAATATCATTACATACATAGCACTGTTTTGCTGCTGTAGTGGTGTACAAACAGTTTTATTATACACAGTTATTATATACAGTTTTATCATATCTCCCAAAGCATTAAGTCTTTGTATCTGGTGTTAGGTAACCTTGAGCAAGCAAATGAAGAGCTGAGGGCTATAGTAAAGAAAATCTGGAAGAGGACTAGCATGAAGTTGCTGGATCAAGTTGTGCCCCCAGCTGGTGGTGAGTAGTAGCATGCTACTGTGAAATTAGAAATTAGCCATTAGAAGGTGACCTTGTCAGCAACAATATCCAGGTAGGTTATGGTGTCTAAACGATGCTTAGTTGGTAGCTTAGAAGCTGCCCAAAATGCATGAGTGTTAGAGATGTGTATTTAGATTTAATTAACAATATTGTTGATTTTTGCACTCTTTGTCCAGATGACGAGGTGACAGTTGGGAAATTCTATGCCACATTCCTCATCCAGGAATACTTTAGGAAGTTTAAGAAGCGGAAGGAGCAGGGCCTGGTGGCTAAAGTACCTCCAAAGACTGCACTATCTTTGCAGGTGGGCATAAGGTTATACACACACTCTTAGACTGTTACACAAAAATGTCCACATACTCTTTAGATAGAAAAATAATGTATCATGTTGTTTTGAAACATTAATCCAAGTACAGATTATTTCAATTTTTTGGATGTATGGGGTTATTAGATATGCATTTGTTTTTGGAGCAGGCTGGCCTACGTACACTTCATGAAATGGGTCCAGAGATAAGAAGGGCAATATCAGGGGACTTAACTACAGAGGAGGAGCTGGAGAGGGTCCGGAAAGAAGCAGTGTGTACTGCATCTGAAGATGATATATTTAGGGTAAAGGTCTTTTATGTTAGTTAATAATGTTAGTATGTTAGTTATTAATACTCTGCTTACATTCATGTATCCATTTATGAAATAAATCATTAGTCATACATACTAATATGCTGGCTCCCATTTAAGTCTGTGGCCTTTGTTTTGCAGGGATAGGCACCACTAACTGTAGATAAAAATTGTGTATGTAAGTGTCTGTATGAAATGTGATAATAGAATGCTGCATATGTGATTAAATCTTTCCTTCTCTGTGCAGCGATCAGGTGGACTCTTCGGAAACCACATGAACTATTATAATCAGAACGATGGTCGTACGGCTTTCCCACAGACCTTTACCAATCAGCGGCCACTACACATCAGTAAGTCAGGCAGTCCTGGAGAAGCCAAGTCCCCATCTCATGAGAAACTTGTGGATTCCACCTTTTCACCAAGCAGCTACTCCTCCTCAGGATCTAATGCCAACATTAACAATGCCAACAACACAGCCATTGGCCACTGCTACTTAAACCCTTCCATCATCACTGTCGATGGGCACACCAGACCAGTTCTCACACCTGCACTACTGCCTCACTCCTCATGGTGCTTCCCTAATAAAAGGTAATGTAAGGAATGTAATAAGTAAAAAATAAGATGGTGTTCAATCATCAGTAATTTTGACTTAGCAAGTAAAGTAGTAATGGTCTTTGTACGCAATACTGTGGGGCATTATGCTTTGCTAGCACAGAGAATTTATTCAAATATGAAATTAAAGTCAAGCGATATCAAAATCTACCATCTACCAAGCACAAGAGATGCTTTTTTACTCCCATAACTCCCATAATTTGAATATTTTTAAACCCACGCCGACATGGAAAATCAAGTCATGTCAGATTCATTTATATAGAGCTTTTTACAATGGATTATTGTCTCAAAGCAGGTTTACAATATTATATTTTCTCATAAGGCCAATCCCAAATTGAGCAAGCCTAGGACAGTGGAAAGGAAAAACTCCCTGAATATAGAAGGAAGAAACCTTGGGAAGACCAATACTCGAAAACGGATCCATCCTCTTTGGGTGGCCTATATGTTAATTGGAATAATTCAGTTGTAGTGCTAGTAAAATTAAGTAAATAATAATTTTAATTAATAATGAATTAGTAATAATAATAAAAAATAATACAAATTCTGTTGATGAAGACCAGTAGAGTGATGCTGAGTTGGAGGAACATCTAAGTGTGTGGTGCTGGAACTGGTACCGGAACATCACCTTGGAGAGAAAAGAGAAAATACAGTTAATTATTGGCCAGAAGCCCAGAGTCTATTAACAATCAGTGATGTCAGATACAGCATGTAACTCTGGCAGCACTAACTGTAAGGGGAAGAACCACAAATTAACAGAGGCAAGAGCCAACCTGAGTCATGCATCCCAGTCTAAATCTAAACAAAATCCTGCGTAAATAATGTTATTAGCCCTTGAATCTCGAACTAAAGTGGGAAGTTTTTTCCATAGCTGGGAGGCCATATATGAGAAATATTTTCCTTCGCTGTGACTTTTTTAATTCTAGGAGCTAAAATAAGTCCTGCACCCTGTGAACAAAGTGAGACTCTAAGAATTCACTCACATAATGTGGTGCCAAACCATGTAGAGCTTTATATGTTACAAGAAGTATTTTATAATAAATGCGATACAGTCGAATCTGGTTAATTGAACCACCGGTTAATGGGACCAGCTGCTTATTCGGACCAAATCCTAAAGTAATGAAACAAATCCTATTATATCTGTATAATGTTATTCGCTTATTTGAACCAAAATTCCGCTTAATCGGACCAAAGAACGTGAGAGCGAAAAAGAAAAAGAAGCCACAAGTCGCCACTTAGAAAGGATGCAAAGAGGGTCAGCAACATATGTGTGGATTTTTGGAATCCCCTGGAGAATTTATGCTTTTAACTAAGGTCAGGAAAAGTTGTGTTGACAAGAGCAAAACCAGCGGGAGGTGAACACGCCCACCACTTTCTTGATTTTATTCAAGTGCAGTCCGTCAAGAGAACCGGTCAGATCACACTGAATAAGTTCTTCAAACGTTGACTGGAATTTAGTAAGAACTTTTTTTACAGTATACATTGTGTTGTAGATTGTTTCGAAAAACTTGGTTGCAAATGTATTTTTCAATGAACATAGTTTGTAAGCAACAGTAGTTATTGTTTGTATGTTTGCTATACATGTAAATCACACAACAAAGGTTTAACAAACATTTAATATGTTACATAAATTATAGAACGTCTCGTCTTGTAACATAGGGCATGTTCGTTTAATCAGTCCAGCCGGTTATTAGGACTACAGCATTCGCGTCCCGATGTGGTCCCATTAACCAGATTTGACTGTATTTAACTGGTTACAAGTGTAGAGACAATAGAACAGGATTGATAGGATCGAATCTTCTAGTTCAAGTTTGTACTTAAGCTGCTGCATTCTGCACTATTTGTTTATTTAAAGATTTACAAGAGCATCCAGAAAGTACAGCGTTACAGTAATCCAACCTCAAGGTTATAAATGCATGAACCAGTTTCTCAGCATCTTGAAAAGAAAAGTATATTTCTATGTTTAGCAATATTATGTAATTGAAAGTAAGCATTTTTTGTTATGTTGCTAATGTGCACATCAAGGGATAGACCTGAATCGAAAGTAACACCTACGTTTTTTACAGTTGGACTGGGAGTTACCGAACAGTCATCTAGATTTAGGATAGAAGTACCGGTAGGCAACGTCTTTCACAGTCTAGGGTCTAACTAATAAAACCTCAGTTTTATCTGAGTTAAGTAAAAATAAATTAAATGACATTTAATCATGTAAAGGTTGCATGTACAGGGAGAATATAGTGAGCCAAGCACAGACCCCTGAGGGACACCGTACTTCAATCTTCAGAGCTTACAGCGTTGATTATTTACATGAAAAAACTGGTACTGGTTGGCCAGATAGGATCTAAACCAAGAAAGTATCAGTATCAGTCTCTTAATACATATAGAGTTTTCTGGCCTATCTCATGACAAGAGGAGAACAAGAAGAACAAAAAGGCTCTGCACACAAAGGACCCAGGCCTCTCCACCCTGGGATTGAGCCCAGGAAGTTCTTGCTGTGAGGCAGCACTGCTACCCACTGTGCTGCCCACATTAATGATAGAACTGGAAATATCCTGATTGTCTCACTGGTTGATTAAAGAGTTTATATTATGATTCTGTGGTACAACAGATAGGATGAACCTAATTAAATAATGTAGAACGCATTAATTTGAGTATGCCTATTACCTGCTGGAGGTTATTTTGTAGGGCTCTAGCAGTGCTTGTCCTGTGCCTCCTTGCACAGATACTGGCCCTGCTGAAGTGATAAATACCTTCTAGAGCCTATTCCAGCTCTCTTAAAGTAACTTCCCATCTATTGAAATCTCCTCCATACTTATGAGAATGTGTGTGCTGGGATACACAGTAAACCTTCCTGCAGGAGATGGACTACCTGTGCAACCTCTGCAGGGTCCAGGTACCGCACCATGATAATAGTAGTGACACTGACCCTAGCCAACTGCAAACTAGTCAAAAATCAACCAGAAAAGGTGATAAGGGGGAAAATGTCAATGACCTCCACCTATTAAACCATTCCTGTTTTGTGGGTGTCTCATTGTTGCTCCTCTAGTGAACATGTTGTTACTTTTATTAACTTTTATATTATTTATATTATTTTATATTTTATATTATGATTTTGTGGTCTGATGATCTATTAAAGTTATTAATATTTTTAGCAGTATATAACACTAAACTATATATATATATGTATGTATGTGTGTGTGTGTATATGTATATACACACACATTGCTAACAAAATGATTGATAATTCCTTATGGGATATTTCATTTTCAGGTATCCCCTACTTTCTGTAAGCAGTATAAAGAGTCTGCAGAAATAATCAGATAACTAAATCGGTCATTTTAGATCATTTGTCTTTGTTCTCTTGTGTGAATGTCTAGCTTGGCCTCGAGTGACAGTAATCTCCCAATGGTCTGTCAGGAGGAGCCATCTACACAAGAAATATATGATGACAGGTTTTCTGGCAGTGAATACACCCATGTACAAGACATGCTTTCTACTAAAATGTAAAAAAATGATCTTTTATTTGCTTTATAAATTGCATCATCAGTTGTATATTGCTTGGTTTCACAGCTTGGAGGTGTGGCAAAGATGTGTTTACCTATGTGTCTTTCTGTCTGTGGCAGGTTGCAATTGCAAGATGAAAAATGTAAGCAGTTATCTGTATTGGGGGAAATAAATGTGACGACAGTCAGAAGACACTTGAAAGCTCCACAAAAAAATTATTTTTGTCCTACTTCACTAGGTTAGTTTTCACCAACTTTTTTATATACATACGCTCATTAATATTAATCATGAATATCTTTTTTGATCTTTTAGTCTTTCATATTGCATTAAGAATATAACTTGCACTATTATTATTATTATTATTATTATTTGTTGTTGTTGTCATTATAGAATTCAGTAATTTTTTCTAAACTCACTCCAACACAGGCCGACGATCTTCCTTCAATCTAGAGTGTGTAAGGAGACAGAACAGAGCTGATAACTGTTACAAAACAGCATTGCCCCTGCATTTGGTCCAACATCAGGTGAAACGCACACTAAAAGCACATTCTAGGACATCCATTTAAGAACATCTGCAAAAAAATTGAAAGCATAATCACAGCGTTTTGAGCTCCTTCTTGCTCCTACAATTCTGCATGTTCTAAGCTATTCTCTATCTGCTCACGCAGCATAATATCCAGAAAGACAGAACAAACTTTGATAGATTCCTTTGATATGCTTCACCTGTAAATAGCTGTAAATTGCAAAATGCTGTAGCTAAAAACAAGGGATAGCAAAACAGCAAAAGTAAAATTGAAGGAGACATGTACAATTTATTACAAAATAGATGAATTAGTAACCTAGTTGATGGTCATGAATAGAACAGTACTCATTACCACAGTAGTATACAAAATAAAGATACATTAAAACATTAAACATAAAACATTGTCAGATTTTAACAAGTCCTAAAAGTAAATAAAAAGAAGAAAAAATTAGATTTTATTCTATTTTGGCCATTTATTTATTGAGGAAAATGATCCAATATTACATATTTGTGTGTGAGTGGCAAAAGTTTGTGAACCTTTGCTTTCAGTTTCTGTTCCATATCTGCCCCTTTTTAAATTCTAATTAATAATATCAGATAATTATCTGATATAATTCAGAATTTATTGTTCAGTCAATTATGGGAAGCCATCCTGACCCAGATACAGCAAAACAGATTAGGTTATTATGCAGGAATGCAGTGTTTTCCTTTCTCCAAACACAACACTTTTTATTTAAATCACAAAGACCTATTTTGGACTCATTAATCCACAAACATTAGCCAATGTGAAAGAGGTCTTCAGTTGCTTAGAACTCAGCCTAGGCTCCTTTGTGACATCACCAACTACTACTTGCTTTTGGAATGATCTTTGTTGGTTGACTTCTTTTGGGGAGAGAAACAATGCTCTTGAATTTCCTCTATTTGTACACAATCTGTCTGACTGTGGATTGCTGGAGTCCACTTCCACAAACATGTGCTGTGAAGAACAGACTTTGATAGATTCCTGTTCTTTAAGCAAAAAAGGCTGCCCACTCACACCTGATTGTCGTCATATTAAACAACCTGAATCCTTCACCTACAAATAAACTGCTAATCCTAAAGGTTCCCATACTTTTGCCACTCACAAATATGTAATATTGGATCGTTTTCCTCAATAAATAAATGAAGTATAATCTTTTTCATTTGTTTAACTTGGTTCTCTTTATCTACTTTTACGACATGGAAATCTGATTATGTTTTAGGTCGTATATATGCAGAAATACAGAAAATTCTAAAGGGTTCACAAACGCTCAACCACCACTGTCACTCTTATAATTGTGGTCTTTATAACACTTTGGCCTCATTCATAAAATGTATCTGAATTTATATGAATCTGCATATACATTGATTGTAAAACACATTTTTTCCCAAAAATGGCTGCATTCATAAAAATGATAATAGTCTTAATGTGCATAATTACAAACAAAACTTACAGCTGCTCCTGATCATATGTAAAGTGTGCATAATGCCTTAAAAACACCAAAGGTGTCATGTAAAATGACTGCATTTTAATTCCAATATTGACTAAATAATTATATAATACATAAAAAAGTTACACTTTTATTTAGCAACTGTTTGCTAAATTGTTTTGTTATATATGCAATATACATATAAATTTAATTGTTTTAATACAATTTTTTTGGCAAAAAAAAAATTTTTTTTTTAATACAAAGTTTTTGGCAAAAGTAAGTAAATATCAAAATAATTAAACCAATCACCAGACCTCTGATAGCAATAACAATAATATTCAAAGGTCAAAGGAGATAGAAATAATGGTGTTGGCCAGAGGAGAATAGGCAGCCTCTGTTGAACCATCAGTCATCCCAACATTTCTTATCCAGAGCTCCATCCATGAAGAAAATCACAAAAAATTTGATAAAAATAAAATTCTGAACAAGTTAAAAGTATGTGTGTGTGTGTGTGTGTGTGTGTGTGTGTGTGTGTGTGTGTGTGTGTGTGTGTGTGTGTGTGTGTGTGTG
>JAUZST010000730.1:33956-79212 GCA_034779995.1 Parotocinclus haroldoi
CCTTATTATTGTATCATGTTTTTGATCTGAGTCTGTTCTACAGAATGAAATGTCTGAATGATGCTCATCCAAGACTGATGAGTCCATACTTTTGCCAGGGGTTGTATGATGTTTCAAAGTTACTACATACTACTTCTTCCTCCAAACATGGTGTTCATCCCCAAAAGCTCTATTTTGGTCTATCTATTTTGATATATCTGACCACATGACATTCTCCAATGCCTCCTCTGGCCCTGGACATTTGCTGGCGTCAGCAGGGGGACTTAGAGTGCCCTTCAAGATTTTAATCCAAGATGGCGTAGTGTGTTACAAATGGTCATCTTTGAGAATGTGGCCGCAGCTCTCTTCAGGTCATTGACCAGGTCCTCCTGTGTAGGTCTGGGCTCATTTCTGATCTTTCTCGCAACCACCCTTACCCCATAAGGTAAGATCTTGCATGGAGCCCCAGCCTGAGGTAGATTAACAGTCACATTGTTTCCTCCATTTTCTAATAACTGTGTCAACAATTGTTGCCTTCTTTAAAAGCTGTTTGCCTATTGGCCTGTAGCCCATCCCAGCCTTGTGCAGGTCTACAATTTTGTCCCTGGTGTCTTTAGGCATTTCTTTTGTCTTGGGCATGGTGGAGATATTGGTGTGTGGTTGACTGAGTGTGTGGACTGGTGTCTTTTATACAGGTAACGAGTTCAAACGTGCAATTAATACATGTAATGAGTGCAGAATAGAACAGCTTCAAAGAAAGAAAACCTAACAGATCTGTGAGAGCCAGAATTGGTCAATGTCAATATTTTCCAGCAATGCCTTAACTCTCTTCAGCACGGAGTTCACTAGAGCTTCACAGGTTGCCGCCTTCCTCTCCTTGATGATGATATCACAGAGCTGGTGGATGTTAAGAGACTTTGTGCTCCTCCACCTTCCATTTGAGAATACCCCACATATGCTCAATAGGGTTTGGGTCTGGAAACATGCTTGACCTTTACCCTCAGTTTCTTTAGGAAGGCAGTGGTAGTCTTGAAGGTGTCTTTTATGGGCTATTATGCTAGAATAGTGCCCTGCATTCCAGTTTCCGAAGGGAGGGGATCATGCTCTGCTTTAGTATATCACAGTACATGTTGGTATTCATGGTTCCCTCAATGAACATTAGCTCATGCAGGCTCCGATCCATGACATTCACACCACCAGGCTGGACTATAGGTGTATGAGCACTGACAGGCTAACCCCCCACCCCTTTAAGCTCTGAACAAATACTGGTAGCACTGTATTTTCAAAAGCCGACCTCTGGATACAACGATGAGCATGTGCACTCAGATTTTTTTGTCGAACATGGTGAGGCCTGTTCTGAGTGGAACCTGTCCTGTTAAAATGCTGTATGGTCTTGGCCCCCATGCTATGGCTCACTTTAAGGGGTTTGGCAATCTTCTTACAGCCTAGGCCATCTTTATGTAGAGCAACAATTCTTTTTTTTAGATTCTCAGAGTTATTTGCCATGACGTGAAATTTTCAGTAGAACTTTCAGTCACTAACAAGTCACATGATGACGGGGAGGGAAAATGCCTAATTGGGCTTTTATTTCACTTTATATTCGTTTTGAAATATAATATACATATAAATATATTTTTTGTGAGCAATGTATATGTTAAAATTTGCTCCCTGCCAGGGTCAATTTGCTTTTATCTAGGTAAATAAACAAAATATATCGTTTGACCAAGGGTGTCCAGCCAAGAATAAGTAACTGATACTTTATTTACTTAATAACTAAAACGAATATATCTGTTTGTATTAATGCACCACTTATAATGTGTTATTCGTCCTGACATTATGACATCATGACTGTGGTTGTTGCAAAAACATATGCTGTATCCAATGACTCAGTTCTTCACTCAGCACATAAGGGTAAAAATACACTTGCATGTTTAATACTATTATATTAAATCTGTTTGCTTCTTTGTAGATTTACCTACATCAAATCCTAACAGGATCTAGTTGGATTGTGTTCTTGGATTATGCTTATTTGTGCTAGCATGAGGTAATGTCTACCAAGAAGAATACAAAGTACTTCTGTAAGTAGCTCTGGATAAGGGCGCCTGCTAAATGCTGTAAAGATGTTAGGTGATTTCTATTTAGAAATATCCGCTCAGTCTCAATTCAGTGCCATCTCATACAATAACCTTAAGGAGAAACGTCAAGTTTACAAAACACAGAAACAACAGTCTGTACTGTTTACATTACTGTGTTTTGATATTCTGATGTCAGTGAGAAGTGTGAGTGGCTGTAGCTCTTTAAATTTTGTATGGACGAAAAGTATCAATGTCTGCGTATCTGACACTTTAGCTGACTTTTTACTTAGGTATGGGAAAATAATAGAGACTGTTCAACATTCATTTAAAAAGAGAACACAACATATTTGGCAACAGATGGCAACACTGATTTACACATACAATCAAGGCCAGAAATGCTGGCACCCTTACATGCTTTCCAGATAATGGATTTAACTGTTAAAAATACAATTCCTTAATATCCCCACAAGTACCTCCATTGCTTGCACTGGAACAACTGAGAAAGACAATCCCCATACCTCTCATACTACCCCATGTCTCAGATCCAATTAACACCTAGTGCCAATAATTGTACTTTAAGTTTGTATTGTTGTCTCAATGGATATATTCAAGTCAAGTCACATTTCATATTTATCTATATAGTGCCTTTTTCAATCGACCATTCTGTCAAAACAACTTCACATCATTATGTTATCTTAAAAATCCAATCCAATCCCAAATGGAGCAAGCCTAGTGCGACAGCGGAAAGGAAAAAACCTCAGGAGGACCAAAACCTTAATTTCTGTTTATTGTATTAATACATTGTTTAGACTGCAAAATGGGATGGACTATAATGTTTTTAGCATGGCACATAAAAGTTTCAGCTGTAAATACAAGTACTTAGACATGTGTCATACAAACACTATACATATTAATAGGCAAGTGCTATGTCTCATTCACTTATGCTCAGTCATATTTCACATTCAGTGTTCACACTATCTCTGGGGGAGCCAGGGACATTGTTTGGTTACTACTTTGTGTATTTACCCACGTCCTGCTGCACACAGTCACATTTATCACAATGTCAGACTCACACATCTGTATGCAGCGCTCCTCAAATCTGCAAGCGATATAGCTCTCCTGCTCTGTTTTATGTTACATCTCATAATCTCATGGACTTGTTAGGTCAGGCTCTTAGTTAGGTTTAAGACAGATGACATGGACATATTTTAGAAGTCTAATTCTGTGGTCAATTGGCTTTGGACATAAAAGATACACCACCCAAGCTTTGTACGGGCAGCTAGATTGTCATTTAAAATCTCCTGGTACTTCAGTGTCTTTGATGCCATATATCCTAGCAAGGTACACTGACAAAACTGTACACCCACCACTGGACTTTGGATTAAGATTAGGATTATTTCTTTTTGCACCAACTTAACAGATCAGATGACCACAGGAAATTATTTCAATTGAAGTAGCATTGTCTCCAGCAAACTCCACGTTAACCACATTTGTGGTTAAAAGAAACACGCTCCTTTACAAACCGTTTCTTGGCACTTCAGGGATGCTACCGAATTGCGTAAACCAACTATTATCCCTGGAGATTATTTTGCCTCTCTGAAGATCCACCATTACCCATCTTTACCATTGGTGCAAATAATTCTGAAGCAGAGTACTATAGATATATACTTTAGATATACTATACTATACTATAGATATAGATATACACTTACTGAGCACTTTGTAAGAACACTATACTAATACTGTTTAGAATCTCCCTGTTGTAGCTTGTCTGCCTCAAGATTTTGTGTATTTTAAGAAGCTTCTCTGCTCACCACAGTTGTACAGAGTGGTTATCTGAATTACCATAGCCTTAATGTTAATTAAGACATGTCTGACTATTCTATGTTAACAGGGCACTCATCAACTGGGCATTCCTGCCTATATAAATGCCACTTACTGGATTTTCTAACATGCTGAGCAAACTCTTGAAACTGTTGTGCATGAAGATCCCAAGAGATCAACAGTTTTATAAATACTAGCACAAACCTGTCTAGCACAATCAAGCATCCCACAGTTAAAATAAGAGATCACATTTTTTTCCATTATGACAGTAAATGAGACTTCTGACCTGTATCTACATGACTTTGCTGGACTGCAGCCACACAACTGACTAGATAATAAAATGAATCAGTAGACTGACAAATCCTTTAAGTACTTTGTTGTGTAGATTTCATTTTTAAGTTCAATTTACTACGATTATATTTACAAAGGATGCTGTAATGTTTAAATCAACATATGTTTGTTAATATGGACATCTTACTATTGTTTTAACACGCCAACAATTACTGGATTTTATAGTTATTCACGGCATTACCCAAATTTAAAATTCAATCCTTATAACAGGGTAATATTGGTTGCAGATTGAATGTTGATACATTTATAGCCAAAACAATGTATTGCTTTGCTCCAGCTACCATTATTACAGCGAGGGATGAAAAAAAGGAGCGCAATCTCCCTGGGGTCTATTAGTGCACGCACCTGGTATTGTTAATTAAATTTAAAACAGCTTAAATCAAAAAAGTCAAGCCAGATTTATTTATATAGCGTTTTTAACAGCATTTTCTCAAAGCAGTTCCAGTTGCAATTTTAGATTATCTGATTATCTTCTGATATCTAGGGTCGATCCCAGATTGAGCAAGCCTAGGACGACAGTGGAAAGAAAAAACTCCCTAAACATTATAAGGACCTTGGGAGGACCAACACTAAAAAATGGACCCATCCTTGTTGGGTGGCTTATAAGTTAAATGTAAAAGAAGCATGAAAGAACAGCCAATCAGAATCTAAATCAGAATTAAAATCTTTATTAACTTGACTCATGGGGTCTCCAATGTGAAGTTATGTATACTTCATCAAGACATCGACCACAGGTCTAACATGTGATCAGTAATAGTTCCTTAATGACTACACACTGGGGAGTAGTAGGCTTAATGAAATACAATCAAAAATAAAGCAAACATTACCAAGCAGAATTGTATATTTGACATCTAACAAAACAAATCTAACAAAAATAAAAAAGAAGGAAGGAGGTATACTGTATGTGTACAGTGCACCAGATTCCCCTTCTTTCCATGCATGTCCCAGTGTAAAAGGAAGCTGGGGTAAAAGTGTAAGGTCACTGTCACTTCCTACTAGAATATGAACTCAGCAAGCAGCTACTAAAATAGTAAACATCCACTTTAGTTAATTCACACCAAATGTACAAATCTATAAATGAAAAGGAAAAAAGCATCTAATAATAATGAGCAATATGCTATTCTTTTCAGAATATGCCCTGGGCCACGGTATATACATGATAAGAGGTCCCTCAAGTTTAAACTATCCATATTCTCACTCATGTATCCACACTACTGTGTGCTTGCTGAGCCCTTTAGAACATCAGTAGATACTAGTTAAAAATATATAAAAACAACCCACAACAAATAATAAAATTATACTTTGTCATTTACAAAAAAAACCATCCAGTGATGATGATGATGGAAAATGATCCACTATTACATATCTTTGAGTATCAAAAGTATGTGAATATCTACAATTAGCAGTTAATTAGAAGGGGAAATTCCAGTCTGGTGTTGTTAAGACCATGTTTAATGAACAATAACTGGGCACTTCAGAAAGAGAGGTGCTGATTCGCCTCAAGATGAAAAAAGTTCCAAGGATCCGTCACCAATCAATACTTCAAGACCATTGTTACTATTACCAGAGGTGCTTGACTAACAAAGAGCACTCCAACAGCAAGGCACAAAAAATCACAGAGTAACATAGGGTTACTTCTAACCAACTGAAAGCAAACTGAAACTCTACCATCAACATAACACTAAACAACAATGGTGTCCATGGCAGATTTGCAAAAAGAAAGCATCCGCACTCCAAAATGAACATTGCTGCAGTGTGCTAAAGTTCACTTTGACAAGACAGTGTACTGGAAATGTTTGGTGGATGGATTAGACCAAAGTAGAATGTTTTTATTTACACAAGAAATGTTATGATGGGATAAAATAAAATACCGCATTCCAACATAAGGACCTTATTACAGCTAGGAAAAGCAGCCTGTTGTCCTGTTGTTTCTTTGTATTATATGTTGCAAGTAAAGCAAGATTGAATTCTTCCAAACTCGTCCCTGCACCTTTGTATTATATTGAATAATCAACCTTGTGACTGTTCAGCCTGTTTACTGGATCAAAAACACTGAACTTATTCAAGCATAATAAGCGCTAAGCAGATTTTGTATTGGCAATACAGTTATAATATTGTTTTCCAAATGTCTGACTGCTGGTCACCTGCTGCTGGATTGTGAAACACCTTAACATTCATCTGAATCTCTGACATAAAACATACCATGAATAATATGGTGCTGTATTTTGACTTCAACTATGAAACTGGTAATGAACCACCTTATTCTTGTGTGGTGCATTCCATTACATAACAGATAAATGTGAAATGTAAGTCATCATCAAATCTAGAATATTCTAAAAGTGCTGCTGGGGTTTCTCTGGCAACACTGTAAAGGATGGGTCAAAAGACTTCAAACATATTTGCACTAATCTCTAAACTGAAAGATAAAATTGAAACTTTAACTGAATCTTAAATTGTTTGCAAGAAATAAAAAAGACCAAAAGTTATGCAGCTTGCCATCTCATCCCCAGAACTGAATATTACTGAAAATCTGTAGTGTTATTTAACGCCGGCTGTCCATGCTCGGAAACCATCAAACCTCACTGAACTGGAGATGTTTTGTAAAGAAGAATGGTCCAAAATACCTTCAGCCAGAATCGGAAGCATTAAGAGGCTGTTTTTTCTGCAGGATCAGGAGGATCAACTAAATATTGTATATGTAATTTTTCGGCTGGGGTGCCCAAATTTATGCACCTGCCTAATTTGGTCGAAATAATTATTTCATACGTTTTGTAAATTCGTCTGCTATATGATCTATTTAATTGAAATTGCTGATCCGAACAACCAATGATTTATAAAGGAAATCATATCAAATAATATCAAAGAAGACCAGAACTGTCTCAGAAATCAATTGCCACAATCAATCAAAAGATATAAGACATAATATCACTTGTGGTTCAGTGTTTATCAATAAGAAAGCTAAAAACTTTTGTTGTTCCTCACAGATAACTGAAGATGGAATTGACGATTCCAGACTTATCCTGTGTCTTTTTACTCACCCTGTAGAAGACACCAAGAGAGTAATATCCGTATGTTAGTATGACACAAATCATTTCGGATTCGGATATCGTCTAAAACTGTGCCCTACATGTGGACAACTGTAACAACATACAGCCTGTCCCTGTGGTAAAAATAACCAGTAGTCCCAGATTTACAGTGCGGATGCGTTTTGACAAATCCATCGTAAGTAAATTTATGGATTTTTTTTCACCATTCCGTTTCTTAGGTTTTACATATTATGTCTGGGACATTTCTTTCTGAGTGTGTTATTTTTTCTAGTAATAATTCAAAAAGCAGGAGGTTTGACTGGATCTAATTAAATAAGTTGTAGGTGCACAAATTATTTTCATTTCACAAGGTTTTCTTAAGATTGTAACAAGGAGGGACAGGTTTTGATTTGTGTTTTAAATCAAAAATGTGCATTTGCACAACTGTAACTCAGCACTTGACTGCCTTGGGTCGTATTTTGATCTAAATATTTTAAAGGTCTGTTAAATGTGGTTAAATTGCATATTTATATCCTGTCAGTCTTTTAAATGGCTGTTTAAAGTTAGGTTCAATGTCCTGTAAACATTAATGTACCAAAGAGCAATATTTACCGATAGGGTAAACAGAGTGAAAATTCATGGGGCAAAGCATGGACATAACTTTTTATCCTGAGAATTTCTCAATCACATATGTTACAGGCTGCTAGAGAGTGAAATTCTCTTTTTAATATTGTGCGGTTAAATCAATGAGAGACACCTGTCACAAGGGGCAGCTCTTCAACCAAACGAGTACAGAGACACAGTCTGTCATTCACGTTAATATTAATATTCATATTCTGAGCTATTGGAATTCATGTGATTTGCCAATGGTGCCAAGAACACACATAATTTCAGGACTTGTGTCAGAATCCATTTAAACTACTGAGTTAACTAGCATAACTAGCATACTTTCAAAGTCAAGCCATTATTTATCCAGTCAATCGTCTGTAATGTGATGCAGAACTTGATGGGGGAAATCAAGTAAGTAGTATCTAACTAGTAGTCAATAGTTTTAGATAATAAAGTATATTCCACGTGATTCTGTCCGGAAAAAATCAGCAAGCATAAGCTGGATGCTAAACATTGAAAAAAAAATGTCACCTGGTATAAAGAATCTCGATTTCTGATGAAGCAAATAAATTAAAGGGTCAGAATTTGGTAGTATGAATAGCAGGAAACCATGAACCTGACCTGCCTCGTGTCTACAGCCCAGGTTGGTGGAGGTGGTTTATTGGTGTCTTTGCACATTTTAAAACCTGTTTATACCAATTAATCACTTAATTGCCACATTCTATTTGACTTTGGTTACTGAGCTATTTATACCTTCATGAGGACAACTGACTGGCTTAATGGCTACATCCAGAAGGATAATGTGCCAGGTAACAATGATGCACTCATGTCAACATGAAGCAGAAGCACAAATCAGTTCATCCAACTTCTTGTGGACACCATCTAACAAAGCACTGAGACTGTTTCAAGGTTCAGAAAAGGGGTGTTACCCCTGTCACAGCCACAGACTCTGTAACATACACCAGGCTGGCATCATGTGCTCTTAGATGATGGTATTAGGGTATGAGCATGTGAGCACAACAACAGGCTGTCTGTACATCCCTACATTAGATATAGCTGATCTACAAAATTGTATATGTTGCAGAATGAATCCACTCTACTAAGCTTATGTTCGGAGCATACAAAGTCCCAACAAAAGATGACAGCTGAGCAAAGACAATAATAAAGAGAGATGTAGATGCACAATTGAGGGTTAATTTTTATCTGGCAGGAGTGCACAATGACAAGCCACGGGACCGAGTCATGCAGCTTCCATCTGCCACACCAATTCACAGATGGATGATACTCGCAGATATCTCTATTCTTTTACTGATGCTTTCAAGAATGCCTCTACGGGGTGTCCACACTGGAGCAGTACACGAAATTAGGGGATATTTCAAAATGAATACAATATAAAACCAATATGAAGCAATATAAAAAAGAAGCAGTTTATCTTTTTTAATTAAACTGGAACAGTATGAAGAACACTAGGGCAGGGTTATCCATCTGCCACAACAGCAAGATGATGACCACTACTTTAACTTTTTTTTTGGGAAGAAGCAGCTGGCACAGCAATGCAACAATAGTAATACATACATAATATGCATATAGCAGGTCTAATATTCAGCCTCATACACCAAGCCAGTGGTTCTCAAACTGTGATATGTGTACCAATGGGGTTACATGAAAGCTGACCTTGGAAAATGTACTTAGTAGGTATTTAATAATTAAGAGATGATTTAATAATGAAACATTTATATGTTCATGTATAAATTACATATTTTTCAGACTATTCATTATTTTTTTTACCAAATAAAAATGTGTTTCATTAGTTCATTATGTCTACATTGCACCAACTGCTTCCCAGTCTAATTCGTACTGTTTCAGATACAAGGAGCAATGAGCCCAAACTGTATTTTAAACACACCCGTTGAATGCATTTATGATATGTTAATTCATCACCTGTCCAATCATCAACATGTTATATTAGGTCATTATACCACTGCTAAAACAAAAAATGTAATGGAGGCCTAAGACTATTGCACAGTACAAATGAGATGCATTATATATATTTATATATATATATATATATATATATCTATAAAATATTCACTTTTTTATCCACTTGATCCTGAACAGGGTTGCAGGGTGCAATGCGTTTGAGTTCATTTGTTTCTTAACTACGGCAAAGTAATGCCCACTTTAATGTTAAATCATTTAATCTATCTTGTGTTTAACAGGTTTAGTTTGATACACATTGATACACAATTGTGCCCCTAAGAGTGACTGTGTGCCCCAACACAACACACAGAAACACCCTAAGCACCTGACTAAGTTCTTTGTCAAAAGTTCCATATGAAAAACAGTTCTTGCATGTACTGGTAACTGGATAACGCCTGCCTGTATTAAATGTTTCGATCAGGGAAATGTTTCTATCTCACTTTGCAGAAGTACCTACAACTCTGTTTCTCTGAACACCTCTGTAGCTTCTCATATTGTGTGTCTGACATTCAGACGTTAGACAGGCGTGTTTTGTTTCCACTGTATTTAAAAAAAACCTAGGCAAATACCTCCAAACTGTACTTCTTTTGGTATCTGCCTTAAGACAGAACAGCTTGTATCACACCACCCTCTCCATGTACAGTCGAATCTGGTTAATGGGACCAGCCGCTTATTCGAATCCTAAAGTACCGAAACAAATCCTATTATATACATGTAATGTTATTTGCTTATTTGGACCAAAATTCTGGTCAATCAGACCAAAGAACGTGGGAGCAAATAAGAAAAAGAAGCCACAAGTCACCACGATACAAAGCGGGTCAGTGAGATATGGGAGGATTTTTGGGATCCCCGGGAGAATTTATGCTTTTATCAAAGGTCTGAAAGGTATGAAATCCAAAAAGTTATGTTGAGAAGAGCAAAACCAGCGGGAGGTGACCACGCCCACCACTTTTTGTTCAAGTGCAGTCCGTTAAGAGAACGCATCAGATCACACTGGATAAGTTCTTCAAACGTTGACTGGAATTTATTAAACTTGTTTTTTTTACAGTATTATACTTTGCATGCTGAGTATCTATACATTGTGTTGTAGATTGTCTCGAAAAACGTGGTTGCAAATTTATTTTTTAATGAACAAAGTTCGTAAGCAACAGTAGTTCTTGTTTGTATGTTCGCTATACGTGTATATCTCACAATAAAGGTTTAAAAAACATTTAATATGTTACATAAATTATAGCACGCCCTATCTTGTAACATATTTGTAAGGTATATTGAATCGGACCAGCCGGTTATTAGGACCAAAACGATCGCGTCCCGATGTGGTCCCATTAACCGGAATCGACCGTACTTTGCTCTCTGTGACTGACAGGGATTTGTGTGTAGACTGACATAAGTGCTGTAGTGTGAGAGGGAAAAGAGTAAGACAAACTGAGGGGTGACTTCAGCACTACTTTTTTACGGAAAAACCGTTTTCCCTTTCCTTATCAGTACACGTTCCAAGAGACACAAAAATCAGCATATATGTATTTTGTGACAGGGTCTAAAATAAAGAATTTACAGTATTGGAAGAAGTATCGATATGGTCCATTATGATCGATCGGCTCATCTCTGCCAAATAACATCCCCTTTAATCTTCTAAGTCTGGGCCTGGTAAACGAACCGTCCGAACCGGTTCTATAAAGGGGAGTGTATAGCTTGTAGCCATCAGTATGATCTAAATGCACATATATGCTAACGTCTATGGAAGAACACACATGATTAAATAAGAACGGATTCTAGGAGCTCACTACACCGATTAGCACTAAAAGACAAATGTGCACGCGAAGAATAGACAGCCACGAGCACGTATAACGATTAATGTTATCCCATGTTATTTGCAAATCCTTTCCCTTGCCAGGGAATCACGCCTCGCTACATAACGGAAAACGATTCAGTACGTCTGGACTCCACGGGGCTGCTACGCATTCGGGTTACATTGCAACAAATATACCCATCATCCCTACCAGTGTAATAACATAATATCCATTACAAACAATGCAGAAAAGCCAGTCATGGCTACCATACCGCAGTGGCGTGCGTCCCGTTATATTTAAGCCGGAATGTCTCTGTAATCACGTCCAGTCCACTCCTGCAGATGCGCTCCAACACGCAGCCTATGGCTCGAGTCGCCGGTGCTGTCAACTAGTGCTCTTGATCGTGGAGTGAAAGAAACGCACTGATGGTGTGCAGCGTGTGGTGAAGGGTCAGGAGTACAGAACACCACGGTACAGTATATGAAGCGCTGAAGATTAGGAAGAGGTGAGCAAAAACGCATCGGTACCAATAGTGTTTTTTCCCGCCCCCTCGCGACACAACCCGTTATTGCAGTTTGTACTAGGCGGAGCGATGGGCATAGCGTCACCATGACGACACCGATTCAGCGCTCCATGACCTTGAAATAAAAATAACAGACGGATACGTCCCAAATCTCATACAACCCTACTAAAAAGTACGCACTCATACCCACTGGGACGCATGGACTTGTCACGCTATTTAGTGAAATGGCATGCAGGTTGGGGTGGAACCGAAAGGATGCTGGGGCTACAGGTTTACCTACCAGTGCCGACACTGCAAATGGATAAAACGTGCAAAAATCACCTTATATCGGCAATGACGCATAAATCTGTCTTTAACGTAATAAATGTTACTTAATCCAACGGTGTATTCTTCATTTTATTATTCATAAGACCTTCCCATCCTACATATGTGAAGTTATTATTACTCATCTTATTTTGCTATACAATGATTTAACATTTTACTTTAAATTATATGACTTTTTTTCTTTATGCATGTCTTTACAATTAACTCGCAAACACTGCCTAATTAAGAATATAGAACAGCTGTCTTTTCACACAATTCAAACGCTGTATTAAGCTACACTCCGTGATCAATGGCAAGTATTATATGGCTATTAAAGAGAGTGGTTCTTTCCGAACTAATAACCACCCGACACCCACACAAAACATGTACAGACAACAGTGTATTCCAGTCTTCAATTGAACAGAGGGAAAAGGTTCATTTTGACAGTATGCATGTTCATGTGTGAGCAATATGAATACAAGATCACAGCGTTATCAGCGTTTCTGGGGCTGTAATTACCTCAACTAACAAAACCTAACCCTAATTAAAAAAAAATAAACAGACACAATCATAGAGGCTTCATAAGTTTATTCCTGTTTAGATTCCTGATTATTAGGAATATATTATGTTGCTGCTGTCTTAAAGCAGTTTTGCAAGTCACTCTGGATAAGAGCGTCAGCTAAATACTGCAAATGTCAATTTAAATGTGAATGTAAATGACTACATAGTGGAATAGGCAAACGTCTCATAAGGTAACCTGTAATTTATACATGCCAAGTCCTTGGGAATTCACAACTGCTCAGATGTGCATATGCAATATTCTCACGTTAAATCGTGTGAAGGAATAATTTTGTTCTCTTAACAGTGGAAAGTCAAAAAACTGACGATGTAACCTGTTTGCCGAGTGTTGTGTGGCTGCAGGTCTATTTGTATAGGATACACAGAATGGTTACACTCTGCTCAATAACAATATCAAGACTGAAGTGCAGTGGTCAATACAAAATCTAAAACAAGTCCTGTGTGTGTAACTCTATTATTAAATCACCAGTAATTTGTTTATGATTTGTTATATGGGACTGAGCAAAAGAACATACAAAATGGATTCAAATTCAAAAATAAGCTGATAACATGGTGTTGGCACAGGAAGGATATTCACAGTGAGTAACTACTACTCAAGCATTGGAAGCAGCAAGAGGAGCGCGAGTGGCATCCTGGACCAATAAAAAGAGAGAATCTGATGATTACTCTGAAACTCGGCCGTATGGAATGTTTGAGGAGGTCACCAAGTCTAGAGGATTACCCACACAGACCTAACAGGCCACTGATAACCAGTACAAAAGGGATGGGTACATTCAAAGACCACAGCAGACCTCAGTTCAAGTACAACTGCAACACCAACCCTAATCACTAATGGACTGGTGTCCCATCCAGGGCACGCATAGGCCTGCTGCCTTTGTTTTCCAGGGACAGACAACAGAAAGCGAACCCAAAAGAAAGATGGGTTAAAATAAAGTATTCATAAATATAAAAGTCACTGGGACAAATATATACATACACATATCACATTCTACATATTACACCACATAATGTATGTGCATGTAAACATTATTAAAACATTATAAATAGTAAATAATTCAATAAAGCACATTATTTAGAAAAAAAAATATCTCAAGGTAAAATTACCTTGTGAGAGGCAATGATTCAGACCATAAACAGCTCAGTCATAGCAACAAGACATACACAGTGTAAACGCTTACAACAGGGACCCAATGTACAGACATGTATGTGTGTATCTGTCATGAAGGGTTTTTTTAATTCAGTGAATTAAATAACTGTAAAATGACTGTGTATAACCAGGTGACACCAGATATATGTCATTTTCTGTGTGTGTGTGTGTGTGTGTGTGTGTGTGTGTGTGTCAGCTGGGGTGAGGTGGAGCAGATTCTCTGGTTGTTGGATTCTCTGTATCTAGGCCCACTCTCTTCAGGGACTCTGTGTACTTCATTTTCCCAAGATTCACTATGTCTTCCACTTCATCGGCCAGGTCTTGCCTCTTGCTTGCCACCAGTGCGTTAATCAGACGTGGGACTGCCCCTGCTCCTGCCTTCTGCTGTTCTCTCGCCCAATGAAAAAGCATCTCTAGCACCATGGCTCCTAGGTTATCTCTGAAAACACACAGAGCAGGACCAGTGTGCATTCAGGCAGCAATTCATTGATTACTGGAACACAGTCTACATAAATACTGGAATAACAATTAATATTTTGGTAGAGTTGCTTTAATAGGGAATAAAACAACATATTTGGATTACAAACTCTGCTAACCAAATTCCCATCATAAGAATCCCTGCAATGTTGTCACTTAGAAGACTCACAGCACAACAATCTTACACTGAAGTAATGATGCATTAAGGGATATGCTCAAGGACCCAACAGTGGCATCTTAGTTGTACTGGAACGGGAAAATCTAAAAGAGCTCATGAAATGTGCTTATAATGTAAAAGGATGCCGATTTAGATATTACATGTGGGTGATATTATTGAGTGGAAGCATCTAAGAGCCATAGCAACTCAGCCTAAACTGGCAGATCATGTCAAGTTTCGAGTGCTGAGGTGCATAGTGCATAATAGTCACCAGCACTCTGCTGACATGGTAGCGTCACGGAATGGGTTTCTATGGCAGAGAAGCTGCATGCAAACCTCACATCACAAATCATAATGCCAAGAATAAGATAGAGTTTGTAAAGTATGCCACCACTGGATATTTCTCTAGCAGTCTGATGGATGCATCTGGGTATATTGAATGCCAGAGGAATTTTACCTGCCTGACCGCATTGTGAAAATTGTGAAGTTTAGTAAAACAGGGATAAAGCTGCAGGGTTGTTTTTCATGGGTTGGTTCAGGACCCCTAGTTCAAGTGAAGGAAAATCTTAAGCCTTGGTATCTTAGTACGTTTTTTAAAGAAATGTATGCTTCCAATATTGCAGGGACAGATTAGCGAGTGCGCTTTTCTGTTCCAGCATTAAAAAGCAAGGTCCATAAGAGTCTGGTTGGGTTTGGTGTGGTGGCTTGGCTGGTTGGCACAGAGTCCTGATCTTAAAACCTAGTGAACATGTCAATATGAATCAGAATGTAGATTGTGACCCAGGCTCTCATTAATGTTTTACTGCACAAACGCTCTTCCGAATGGGCAAAACATTCCCATAGACAGAGTCCAAAATCTTGCAGAAAGCCTTCCCAGAAAAGTGAAAGCTGTTACAGCTGAAAAGTAGTGAAAAAGTTCATATTAAAGCCTACAGATTTAGAACTAGATGTCACAAAAGCTCCTGTAGGTGTAATATGTAGGTGTTCTGATATTGTTGTGCATACAGTGTACCTCGATCTGCTTAACACATGACAATGTTAGGTTTAAGGACAAAAAAATGTGGTTTCTGAAAGCAAACAATACCCACATATACCACCAATATATCATTGTTTTGCATGCCTGGGTGTATAATCTCTGTAATGTTACAGATGGCACACTGATGACGAACACTGAGGAGATTAAACCAAAACACGTGAATATTTATGTTCTGTCTCTCAAACTAGTAAATCCATTCACCTTTACAGCATCTAGCAAACACTATATTCAGAATCACTGAAAATTACTAGGATATTACATGGTACAACTCAAACTCAATTGCACTTGGATTACCTGTAATGGTTTTAACCCTCTCTTATTCTTGCTTCCTCTATCTGAATGCCTCCTGTCCCAACCTCAACTCAAAAGCATCCAACGTGCAAATCTATCATGTAAATAACATGGCTTATAAGATCAATCACTGGCTTTCACCACTACCAAAATGAAAGTAAAAGCAAAATAAGGATTTCACAAACACAAAGAATGCAGAGAGTAGACAATGGTTGGTTGGGACTCTGGTTCCCAAAATTTTGTGATACACCCTGAATACAGAATGGCACAGGGGAACAGTTAGAACATGGAGAAACTTCCTTTTTTGACATTTGCACAAAAATAAAAAGTTAGAAATCAAAGTACTCTCCTCGCTCTTTTTACTGAAGCCTGCCTGAAGGAGACTTAACAGTAGACTTTTAGACACGTTTATTTGCAGCTTGTATGGTGAAAATCTTGCATAGGCTCAATCCATAGCCTACCATATAAGCAGAAGTCCTGCAGCAGCTGCTCTGCTCTGCATGATGCCCACCTGTATTTGTGCTGGATGCGATTCAGCTCATCATAGGTAATGCCTAGGTTGATGCCAATGCTGCGCCAGTCATGGCTGATACGTAATGAGATGGCTAGCAAGTTGGTCTCTGTCAGATAGCCACTCTCTGGGTCTCCCAGGTTCAGCGGGGGATACTGACGCTCCCTGTACACACTGCCCTCACAGTCTGCACCCTGTGTGTGGAAGGATGACAGGAAGAAAAACCCACACAAATTTTAATTGAGGTTACAAAATAGCCCCTGACAAAACTGACTGACATTGTTAATCTGCTCAGGTTGAACAGTGCTCCCTCGCCACTTCGCGGGTCACCTTTCGCGTCCTCGGTGCATCACAGGTTTTTAAAAAAATATTAATGGAAAAAATATAAAGCGGATTTCACTGGATTTCACGCACGTTCACCGTCACCTTCTTATTAATTCCACGAACCTGAATCTCATTCACTCCCCTCATTACACACCGTATATTCACTCCTCTTTCACACACCAGTTGCTAAGTCTCTTGTTTTTTTCCCGGAGTTCTTTTCTTACCGTTGCTGTACATCTATGACTGTATATCTAATTATACTTATTATGGAGACCTATTCATTTATAACACAAGCTTTAAGAAGGTAGAAGAAAAATTTTACTTTATGAATCTTACAGGAAGTCTGAGTGGAAGTGTGGCCATCCATTGGCTATCAAGACCTTTTTTTTTCTTGGCCACTTCCTCTGGTAGATCACCGGGTACCTCACCTCTGTAAAAGGAGACCTGGGGAATTAACAAACAGTGCCATAATATTAAAGCACAGGATAAATGTATAACATTGGCAATATGCTATTCCAAGTAACCTTGGAAACTTTGAAAACCATGAGTCTTGGCATTTATGTGAATGTTACTTTGACACACAACACCTTCCAAAACACTGCTCTAGACCAAGTACACCCTTCATGGTAATGATTTTCCCTAACGGCAGTATGCTCTATCAGCAAGATAACGCATAATGCAGCACTGCAAAAAAAGAGGTCACGGTGTTGGCTTGGCCTTTATATTCCTCAGATCTCAAGCTGATCTGTCTGATGTGCAATACAAACAGATTCAATTCATGAAGGTCTAGCCTCAAAACTTACAGGACGTAAAGTATCTGCTTTTAAATCTTGTTGCCAGATACCACAGGACACCTTAAGAGGGCTCAATGAGTCAGAGCCTTGGTGGGACAAGAGGGATCTACACACTATTACGCAATATCAGCATGGTGTATAAAACATACAGGCTAAACAGAAAATAAAAACGTATAGGTAATTTCCCATTTAACATGCATACCATCAACATTAATAACGTTCAAGGTCTTAAGAATTATAAAGCGAAATAAAAATCAGTCTTATATGTCCAATTCACATCTGAATAACAGACAACTAATAGTATCTGACAGAAAAGAGAATGGCATGCAATTTTATATATAAAGATAATGACCGTTTTGTACAGTACTGTACTAAATTGTTTTATATTGTGCTTAAAACAGCTTTTTATGAAATAATGTCTCAACTCAGAGTATTGCAAAATACTGATCTACCCACAGCAAATAAATAAATAAATAAATCAGCCACAGTTGAACATACAAGTCCAGGTCTTTTACCATAAATTTAATTTAGTGTCTGAGACCAGAACAACTCAAATGGAAATAATTCTTCACATATTAATAAACAGGTACAAAGTTTACAATTAACCATGTGTGTATATTTGTGTATTACATTTTTCAGTAAACATACCGGACTGGCATGGTTTGAAACTTTAGCTCAGTTCAGTCAGCTCCTATTTATATAATAATACTGGCATCACAACAAAAAAGCCCAGTCTATTGTGGACTTCAATACACACTGCGTAAATAGCCATACTATCTTTTTCTATCAACAATCTGGCATGCAGGCACCGGCAAGGTTTGCTTGCTCACCTGTCCTCGGATAGTTCCCACTTGATTTTGTGTGGGGTACACATGCACCTCTTTGATGTTTTTCAGATGAGAGTAAAAGGTGAAGGCCAGTCTCCCCTCTTTGCAATCTGGTCGTTCTGACAAAAAAAAAAAACACAAACGTACAATAAAGTTTTAGTTTGTACTGAAGAACAATAGTATTAGAGAATGGGTTTACAAACTTAAACAATCAGCAAAACCCCTTTAAACTAAATGAAGTAGGATTTAAGGTAAAACGTTTGGAATAAAATGTTTTACTTTTCTGTGATTTGTGCATTATTACTATTTTTATGCTAGTTTTACAATTACAACTACTTATTGTTTAACTCATAATACAGACATAGGTTACAGATGTGGTTTTACGCATTCTAAATTTTCTTAAGACATGTTTTAGGCGGACATATACAATGTCTATACATTATCATGACATGGACTTCATCAATGAAACTATGTCTATCTTTCTACTTACAAGACCTTAATAAAAACTGACATTTTGTTTATGCATTTTACATACATTTTTGTAATAGATACACTTGCACCACAGATTCACAAATACAGCAAAGCCACCATGCAAACTACTTGTTAGGGCCAACCTGGCACAGAATGTGAAATTACATAGACTAGAATCTTTTGTATCGCACCTGTCACACACTGAATCTGGATCTAATGACCAATATCTGATCAGTTAGTTAAAAACATTGGTTTTGTTTTATTCTAAATTGTGCCATGAACAGTTTATATGCACCATGTAACATCCAAATCCCAAACACAAATCCTTTCGTTCAGTCACATATCTGTTAAATAATAATAATAATAATAAGGCTTTAATGCAATCGTGCCCATAAGCTGCCTGGCATGATTCACGTGCATCATTATGATGTCTATATATGTATGTATGATCACACCAGAGCTGATGTCGATGCCTTTCTCAAATCCAGCGAAGAACTGCTCTCCTTCCAGCATGTTACACACATCTGAAGGCTGAGGACCATCATACTGCTCTGATAAAGAAGTAAACCTACTGTCAACCTGCACACACAAATTAATTTTTATATGTAATTAATGCTATACTCAAATCTTTCAAATTGTTCCATGCTTGAGGGGACATTTGGCCATATAAAACTTCAAACAGAGATTCACAGACTCACCTTGTCCGAAGGCATGCACTGCAGCAGAACCTGAGCCAGGTCATCTTTTCTCTGCAGCACCAAAAACTGAACTCTGAACTGCTTAAGCCTATGGTAAACTTTCCTCACCACCCCACTAATGCAGCTATGAGTGGTGTACCACAGCCAGTACCTACAAACACACACAGCTATTTAAAATCCTATCCAACTTCTCTAAACAAGATTAAGCCTAGTCCTGCACTTAATGGGATATTCATTGGCGGATCACTAGAGACAGTGTACAGTAACTTATTCCAGGATAAGACTTAAAACTGCAAGGTCCAACTTTAAACGACTTAAGTATTTTAAAGCCTTACTGGTAGCAAGATGTTAAACTAAGAAACTCATTGAAAGACTATCATGCATTTTACACACTCCTGCAAAGATTAATCTTACGTTTGTGGCATCTAGCAGTGCAAGGCTGTGACATCGATTTGTAATTATGCAGGACAAAGCACATCAACTTTGAAGAACTATGACAAGATTTCTAGGGAAATCTTGGGAGGGCTACTTTAACTTTTGTACTGACCTGATAATGCAATTTCTTTTATAAATATCTATTCTAAATATGTGTACACTACAGTGCAAAAAAATGACTAAGCCTAAAATTGCACTTTTTTAGATCTGTGCCACCATTTGCTTGTCACTGAACTTTCCTTAGAAATTCAAGGAAAATTCACATAATATCCCAGAGCAACTTTTTGTCCTTTCTGTCAATGGAACTGAGTATCCAGTGTTTGGACCAGATCGAAGGGTACGGCAACTGGTCCAGAAATAGTGACACAAGTGTATATTAACTGTTGTTGAGGGCAAATGACAGTTTTAATTTTTTCACTGGGGGGCAGCATCGGGGCAAGAAAGAAGGAGAATCATGTGTTTAGTTATAGGATGGAGTATGCAGTGTGATTATTGTGCACAGTTTGCATGTCCTCTTCGCGCTTCTCTTATTTCCCTTACATATTCCAAAGGCATTTAGGTTCATCAAGGTTAACTGATCAACCTATATTAGTCCAATATGAGATATATATATACACACACAAACACACACACACACACACACATACACATACACATACACACACACACACACAACAATATATGTACAACTCACCATGAGAAGTGCGTTACATAAAAGCTGACATAAATGTGTGTGGGGTGTAGAGGTACATGAGCTGTGACATCAGTCCAGGTGTGAGCCACAGGGTCACCATGTAGCAGATGCAGTCGAGACATATCCACTGTAAGGCCTAAAAACACAGGCATGTGCACTCGATGTTTTTTTACAAGAGTGAGCAAGGAGAAGACAGACACTCAGAGAAATATCGCAAAAGGCAAAGTACCAGTTAGTCCAGGTGGCAGAGGAATCTGCACTTTAACTGGCCTGAGGAAGTGCATGGTGGGAGTTTGGGAAAGACAAAGGAGAGGGCTAGTGGCGGCCTGTGGATCACCAGTCAGTTCCTGCACATCTGATTGTGCCACCTGCAGCACCTGGGAGAGAAAACAGCATAGATTTTACCACATGCTGTTAAACCACATTATCAGTCTTTGTAATGGTCTGTAAGTAATACGTGTATCCGCATTTAATTAAGCAAGTAAGTACTGCAGCTCTCTTTATGTATAAATAAAAGTTGCATCAAGGTATCCACCTGCAATGTGACAGTACGCATGTGTGTTGTGCACTCTGGGGGAAAGGTGACTTTGATCCCATCGTGATAGCTAGACACTAGCAGCGCCCCTGCTGGTGATACAAAGCAACAGTCTCTGATAGGACGGGAGACGGCAACAAACCAGGAGAACTGCTTCACAACGCAACATGCCAGCTGTGCACACACATGGACAGACAGACGCACAGACATTCACAAACAGGAAAACACACACACAAAAAGGAACAGACAAACAAAAAAGACATTTCGTTAGTATTTCATCAATTAGTAGAGCTTCATAATATAAAGTATTACAAAAAGAAACTTCTTTGAATACTCATTTTGGCCATTTGATACTTCTCACATAAACAGTTTCAGAGAGAAACCTGGCCATACACATTTTTTGTGGACTTACAAGACATTACTACACCTATGACACCCAAGATCTATGATCACCTATGACACCTATACCTATGATCATCAAATGAACTTGAATCCAGTTAACAAACTGGGATTGTGCACGACAAGCCATGTAGTATTTTGGAGCACTGCTCCATATATTCGTATTTATTCCCTTCATACACACTTGTTTTTCATTTTAGTATCAAATTTGTTTGTCTCTCCTTTACAAAGCCTGTATCAGCCGATACAGATTAATTACAAATTCAGGACTGTAAGACCTGTACTAAATAGAGGGTGAGTCAACTGACACAGGACACTCTTTCATTTCAGAAAACAAAAGGGACAATTAAATATTTGAATACTCCAGCAAGTAATGGGTAAGGGGGCCTATCAATATGTCTGGAACATGGCTGCCATCTTGAAAGTTGCCATTATGGATCAACACAAAGCTCGAAACTTATGTCGTTCATCACAGATAACTGAAAATGGAAATTAGGATTCTGAAATCAGTGGAACGCGGCTGCCATATTATAAACGCGAACTTCAATAACCAACACCAACATTTTACACAGCACTGTTGCATCTCTCATGGCCAAATTCAGAAAAACCGGAATTGTGGACGTCAAGCCATGTAGTGTTCCTCCGAAGACTGCTACCAACAAAGAAACCTTAATAATAGTTTTGGCAGCCTTTCCTGTCTGTCCTGACTGTCCGTCAGTTTCATCTCGCAGCCACAATACAGAAGAGAATTTCTTGTAGACTGGGATTTTTGTCACTGCTAGTAGATCTATATGACATCTGATTTATGACCCATTATCCACACATAATACGAGACAATCACTGCACTGTAATATCTCTGCTCACTCTATGCATTCCACACCATGCAGGTATTTAAGGCCCGGTCATCCTCATACACTGCCATCCGCAGCACCCTTAACTTATTAGACTTATTAGAACCTTAAACACACAAGGGGAATCATGTTCTGCCTGGAGGGGTAAAGTTAATATGTTTTGATATGGATTGTGACACAGGACAGAAGAGCGCATGTGACTAGGCTTATTTAAGTACACATATACATGACAGATTTGCTCTAGAAATGTTGCATGGATTTGCAAATGACATCACAATTCATGGGTATACTGCAAAGCTGGTACTTCAATTATCGTACTGCACCTGGTAAGAGACACTTATTACTGCAAATTTAAGAGAAAGAGAGAAACAAACACAGACAAAATAAAAAAGAAAGAGATTTGTGAAAGGCCAATATTTGGTCTATAAACAGCAAGTAGAACAAACGTTGCCACTCCTTATTTAGATGAACTAAGATGGCAGAAAACATTTGATTGTCAAGTGGGATGGGAATTCATGATTTTCTTTTCGTTTTTTCCATTTAAATAGAGAATATTTTACACAGTATTTCACCAACGGAAAAAAATCTGTTTAAGTAGTTCTAACTGAGAAACTGGTGTGTAAAAACTGATGTATTAGTAGTGAGAATCGTTACTCAACATGACAAGACAGAAAGTACAGACAGCCCAAAACAATTAATCAGTCAATCACTGCTGCTGATTTTTTTTAAGTCCGTTTTGTGTGAAAATGTTGCTGATTTTGAATGCATATCAGGAAGCTTGCCGTTTGGCACCATAGCTACTTTCAACAAATCTGCTCAATGCCCTTCTATTTTTACCCGTGCAGGTCTGCCGCGTTTTCTGTAGCTGTGCTTCTGGCTCCCTCTTCTGGTCTTAGTGGGTAGTGTGCTCCAAGAGTGACCGTCAAACCTACGTACAACCACCTCCCCTTTACAAGTCTTGTGGTAGGGAACGCACACCTCTACAAGCTGAGAAAAAAAACAATGGAAAGAAGTTAAACTATGCACATTTCCAAAGGCTTATATATGTGAGTTGATGTAAATTTGTGGTAATGATATCCTTTCACCTTATCAAATGTAGCACCATGTGGAAGGAGTTCCAATGGATGACTCAGAAGCAGATCGTGCTCCTCAAGCCATATCCACTTCTTGTCGGGTTTTCTTTTTGCCCACCAGAATTGTGTAGGGTTCTTAACACACCCCTGTGGAAACAGGAGCTCCGCTCCTCCAGGAATAAACACATGGCACCCAGCAGGTGATACAAAAAAACTACAAGAGTTAAAGAGACACAACATAGAAAATAAGTGATATGACAAGCATACTAATAACTGATTTTAAGTGTGTAATAGAATTACCTCTGCTTGCTGAAGGCAAGGTGTTGCTCTGGGATTGAATTATTTTCCTTAGCTATTAGAAAAACATTGTTTCAGCATGAACTCTGACTTCCACAAAACAAGATGTATACATTTTTATATATTGTTCCCATTAACTGAGCCGCATCCTATATTTAAATATGTCACTATCATGTAGCTAAAAATGTGACTAACTCATAGAAAATGCATAACAATACAGCCCAGCTTGCTGCGGTTACCAGATTTTTAAACCTGTAAAACAGACTTGTCTGTACGTGCATGCCTGTATTACATTTATTAAAATAATATAATATCAAAAGCAAAGCACTAAAACACAATAGCAATTAGCTAAAACAATACCTTTACATACACACGCTGTTCGATTTACTAGGAACTTTCTTTTAGAAGCTTGTATTAACCATGTATCTTAATATCATTAGTCTATTACGTGAAAGACATGTCAAACTGTACAGATTCACTGGTGTTTTGCGTCACATAGTAATGAGCAAATTTTGTAATAAATTATAATTCATTAACAATTCTGTTCTCTATAGGCAGAAGGGGGCAGGTAGAATAATTATTAGTGCACCATTTCAGACACACCCATCACATAGTCAATGAATTAGTAATAATTAACTAATTATTCCTAAAGAAAAAAATTACTGTTAACTCCAAAGGTTTTCCACATAAAACCACTAATTATAAGTTAATCAGAATCAGTGTTTAATACAACCTGGAGAAGGGAGTGGCGGAGGATTTTGAGATCGACCCAGTGGATTATCCTGTATATTCAGATTGGTTCGCTCAAAATTCACAAAATCAGGCACACTACACAGTTCATTACTGTTGACTGCCAGCAACCTCAAAGAGTGTAACAAGCCTAAGCAGAAATAAAGAGAAAAAAAAATTTAAATAACATAATATATAAAATAAAACAACAATAATAGCATTGTGGGTCTACACAGGGTGCAGACGATGCAAGTTTTGGACACTGCCTTGCATCTGTTACCTTTAGACAACACCACAAGCTTATTTGATCATTTTCTGAACATCATCAATTTCTTTATATAGCTTTTTAAACATACTGCCAAAATGTACATCTATTTATCATTGTTTAAATAATAATACAGTGACCACAGATTTCTCAACCTTCTTATTACAGTAAAACACAAAGAAAATACAAGAATTTTATGTAAAATTACAAAAACAAAAAAAACAAAACAGCTTATATAGGCTACGGTGGTAAGTAATTATTGTGACCTCCCTTACATTTAAGCAATAGCAGCATCTGGTAGCTTCAGGATGAAATTCTACAGTACAAAAAAGGTTTAATCCTAAATGTTTGTTTTTTTTTGTTTGTTTTTTTTCAAGAAACCACGTACCAAGTGAAAATGTTAAGATATTCTAAAGTTCACAAAGACTCAAGTGAAGATTGGTGGGAGAGAGTATTTATGGAGCGACAAATCCAAGGTTAAAATTTATGGGTCCATTAATGGTGACGTAATTTTATCCTCTGAAAACTCACCATACTCCACCAAGTGTTCGTTTTTTAAATTACATGTTAAATCAATTATATTGTAGCATTTTAATGTGCTTTCCCTGCGAGGTATTTTTTGTTGCATGCGTTGCACCACACAAACATTACATCTCTCTTACAGATCATGTAAGAGTTCCAAATGGCAGACATGTTTGTTATTGATTTGCTGCTGCGCGCCTGCGTAGTGTGAAAGAAAGGAGGCAGGGACACAACACTGCGCACAGGGCCTCTGCGGGCTGCAAAGTACAGGTGATCGGTTTTTGTGATCGGAAATCAAAGGCATTTATCAGCATACACCAATCACATGCCTGGTCATGGAAATCGGTCAACAATGATCAGTTGCCGATCAATAGGAACACCACTTATATACTTATCCCCCTACACACACACACACACACACACACACACACACACACACACACACACACACACACACACACACATATATACATACATGCATACATGTACACACACAAATGCACAAATTACTACATTACATGCACGCATCTGTCAATTACATGTTCCATAAGTCTTTCTTTCTGTATGGTCTTCTTCAGCTGTTGTGGAGAATCACTTCAGAGTTATCTCAGCTGGACTGAAGACTTATGATATACCACCAGACTACAGTGGTAAGTAAATGTTGCCTTCTCACCAAGCTGCTTGAATATTGTCCTGTAGCCCATCCCAGCCTTGTGCAGGTCTACAATTTTGTTCCTGGTACCATTAGATGGACTATTAGATGGTCTTGGGCATGGTGGAGAGGTTGGAGTGTGATTGATTGAGCGTGTGGACAGGTGTCTTTTATAACGTGTTTAAACAGGTGCAATTAATAGAAGTAATTAGTGAAGAATAGGAGTGTTCCTTAAATAAATTCAAACAGGTCTGTGAGAGCCAGAATACTTGCTGGTTGATAGATGATAAAATACTTATGCAAATGCATTATTTAAACATCATACAATGTGATGTACAGATTTTTTTTGCACATGTGAAGTGCACCCGCAATAAAAATGACAGATTCTCCTTTCTTTGTAGGTGAGAAAAATTTGTGTATCAAATACTGTGTGTCAAAATAACTTTCTCTCTCTCTCTCCCTCTCTCCCTCCCTCTCTCTCTATCTACTGTACATATGTACGCTATACACTAATCTGGTATAACATTATGACCAGACTAATAATCAGAACCCGCAAAGGACCAGCACAAATCAGGTACTATTTGGGTGGTAGTCTATCATTCTTAGTACATCACACTAATGTGTTGTTAGTGTATGTGGTGCTGGTATGAGTGGATCATACACAACAGTGCTGTTTTTAAACACTGTGTTCACTCACTTTAACCTATATTAGACACATCTACCATATTGCTCCACCTTGTAGATGTGAATTCGGAGATAGTAGCTATAGTAGAATTGCTACAATGAAACTTCTGAGGGACATGAACAAGATCTAGACTGGTTGGGGCAAAACCGTAGTTGGTGGACACAAGAACACTGCAAATATCTTCTATCCTCTGCACTGTTTGATTGCCCTGATGCGCCACATTAGTGTGGTTGTTAATGAAACAATAATTTTCGCATATCACCTTACTGTGCTTTTTTTCCTCATGTTTTTGGTAATATAGCATAAGATGAATGACTAGTATAAGGTAACACTACCAGGAAAGTTGGATAAAAAGTGTTGATTTGTGACTTGTTTTGTTTATAACCCAAATCTTAAAACTTGTGACCGTTTATTAAATCCTTCGGTTTGTTTTTTTTTTAAATGTGACAGTAGTATTCATTTGTTCCATGTGTTCTGTACAGATGTGGTTTTACCAGAAAAGCCCAAGCTCAAATTCCTGAATAAGGTCCCCAATCTTAAAAAAGCCAAGAAGGAAATGAAGAAGCTCCGTGACATCCAAGGTCCAGCTAAAACTGCCAACACATTTACAAGTGGACAGTATGGCATAGTGGTCAGTACCATGTCTTCTTGCATGTATATTAGATATACCAGTGTTCTGACAGTGTTTGGCTAGGTATCACATGCTGTCAGCGTTGTCTTAGTCTGATGGAGGGGTGACCAGTCAAGGTTATCCCATGGCACTTGAGCATCTGACCTTCTATGATCCAGGTCCTGTCTAATGCACATTTTTACCTCTGTCCTTTGTTCTCCATGGGTAGGCACCATAGCCTCTGTGATCATAAACATTGAATTTTTAAAAAATATATTATACAATTAAAATTTTGTAATTGAAGTGTGGTTTAGTGTGAATGTAAAAGTCTATAAGTTCTCTCTTGACTAATAACTGCACTACTTAATGAGCCTGGTTCATATCATGTTTATGGTGAAGTGAGGTCTGCCAATTGTGGAGTCTTTTGGTTTACTGACACCTCCACATTCTAGTATGTGTGTATATGGAGTGTACAGCATTCCCTTTCACCAGGGGTGAGTTCCAAAGAGCCAGTGCTCCTGGTGTGTGTTATGTCTAGTTATGATCAGCAGATTTGCTTGTGTCATGTAATGCCATGTCATGTAGGCAGTCTAGTCCTGGACCAGGGGTGCCCAGCTACATGTGGGATGCTAACTGAGTAGTTCTGAGTATCTGCTGAGTGAGTGTTGATTAGTGTAAATCAGCATTGTTGGCTGTGCAAAATGTGCAGAATATGTGAGAAATGTGGCACTTCCACAGTTAATTAGAGCTTCTCCATATGATATAGGATTCTGAACTGTGAGCATTTCTCATTTTAATGACCACATGTACTAGTATTTTTATGTGGCAGTCACAAAGGCACAGGATTCCAAACCTTTAATTAAGAATAAATAAACGTTAATAATATTTTTAAATGTGAACATCTGTCATAAATTGCATGACACAGCCCAGTGGTTAGTTAGCTCCAGAGGTCCCCGATTCTTGGCCCAGAGATTTTGTGTTCTCCCCCTGTCTGTGTGAGTGTCCTCTATGTACTCTGACCTATGGAATGTGAGAGGAAACCAGTCTCTAGGTGTGAGTGTGTTAAATGTCTGAGTGTATACCTAGTCTGCTATACTTGAGTAGCAAATGTCCCTACGATGACAGGAAAACCTGGAATTTTGACTTGGACCATTTTTTTCTGGTCCTCACTTTAACTGCTTTTCACAGAAATTATAAATTTGAAAAACGAAAAGAAACCCAAAAGTCAAACACTTGCTTCAAGTTAGTGATGTTATGGTTAGGGATGGCTGTAGGCGTAGCATCAGTTAACTGCTGTAGTCCTTCAGCGTCACATCCCTGAAAAGGGAGTATAAAAATGAATGAATGATTGCCATAACATTAGTTTTGTTTTAAGACCAATTTTGATCACTATCACTTACCTTAATACAAAACGTCACATGGAAACATTACACCTAAAAAGCCTTTTTATGGTCTTGCAAGAATCTGTTAGCATTTCATCCTGTATTTAGCATTAATAACTTAAACAGATGTCCTTTCTAGGCTATGGGTGGAGGATATCTACACTGGGGCCATATGGAAATGATGAGGCTCACAATCAATCGACGTATGGACCCACGTACTACTTTCGCCCGTTGGCGGATTAACTCTCCGTACAAACCCATTACACGTAAAGGCCTGGGCCAGCGAATGGGTGGAGGCAAAGGTGCCATCGACTTCTATGTTACACCAGTGAAGTGTGGCCGATTGATACTGGAGGTTGGGGGCCATATTGAACTTGGTGAAGTGGAACCGGTGCTTAAAGAAGTAGCAAAGAAGCTGCCCTTTCCAGCTAAGGTTTGTATTGCCATTAACTTGACCAAAACTGTACACTTTAATACTTTGAGATTGGGCGTATTACGGGGAAGAAACCGAGCCATAACAAATCGTGGAATTAGCTTTTTTGTGTACAGTTGATCTCTCTCATTTTCTGAATATCCGCTCTTACGTATAAGCTATTTTAACCCCTAATCCGCTTTAATTGTGAGGTAATGTTTTTTTTTTATAGTGTAAGACTCTGGAGATCAGGCAAGGCTGCACAAACATGTTGGTAGATGCAATGAGGCAGACCCTGCTTACTAGAGAGGCAAAGTGTTGCCCAATCCAGACATAAAGGCAGACAGGAGGAACAATCAGAAAGTCCGCAGAAAAATAAAACAAACAAAAAAAAATCTATTAATTTAAACTGCAGCATTAATGGAAGCAGAAGTATCTATAGTCACAGTTTCATTACTGGAAAGTGAGGGACAAAAAGCAAACATTTTGTTCTGGAGGAAATGATGAACAGGATAGAGGTGTTACACCACAGAAAGATTAAATGCATGCCATTTGAAATTTGCAGAGCTTTTAGCTGTTCTAGAACCGTTCTAATATCCTGATGCAGCTCAATGGCAGGAGAACAGGAAAATGAGAGGATTACTAAGGATTACCAAAAATGAAAAAAATTGGGTTTAAATAAAAATCCCAAACCACTGGTCCACGGCAGAGGCGTGAGCCGTACGACCTGCTTTCAGGATTCTCATAATTTCACATACCTTATATTAGCAAGTGTCACCCAAAAGCTAAGGCAACTTAAAAGCTGCCGCCATAACATGGTTGGTTACCAGGACACTATGGTCTTAATGGAAATCATATAGTGCCCTTACCTGTCATCTGATCTTAGCGCCGCCATAAGAGTGTACACCACAGAAACATGGCAAAAAAAATCGTAAACCTGTTCTATCACCCAAACTGCACAACCCCCAGACAGAATTCATGTCAGACTCGTACCCAAAATTTGCAGGATACAGTCGAATCCGTTATTGGGACCAGCTGCTTATTCGGACCAAATCCTAAAGTACCAAAACAAATCCTATTATATACGTGTAATTTTATTCGCCTATTTGGACCAAAATTCCACTTAATCGGATGAAAGAACATGATAGCGAATAAGAAAAATAAGCCACAAAGTTGCCAATTAGAGCAGATACAAGGCGGCGCAACAATTTATAGGAGGAAGTTGTGTTGACAAGAGCAAAACCAGCGGGAGTTGAACACGCCCACCACTTTCTTGATTTTGTTCAAGTGCAGTCCGTCAAGAGAAGCCGTCAGATCCCACTGGATAAGTTCTTCAAACGTTGACTGGAATTTAGTAAGAACTTGTTTTTACAGTATTATGCTTTACATGCTGAGTATCTATACATTGTGTTTTAGATCGTTTCGAAAAACTTGGTTGCAAATTTATTTTTCAATGAAAAAAGTTCGTAAGCAACAGTAGTTCTTGTTTGTAAGTTCGCTATCAGTGTATAATCACACAATAAAGGTTTAATAAACATTTAATATGTTATATAAATTATAGCACGTCCCGTCTTGTAACATAGAGCATGTTCGTTTAATCAGAGCAGCCGGTTATTAGGACCAAAACGATCACGTACCGATGTGGTCCCATTAACCGGAATCGACTGTATTTAATAACAACCAACCAACAAGGCAATCGCACTACTCGGTTTATGCTTTTCAAATGGCACTACAATTGCGAGAAACAAATAAAATAATGTTTGTTTGAAAGCCCTTTAAACTCACAAAAACATCCAACCATGACCAGTATCTGACAATTAAAAACAGGATCTGTTCTACCTGAATTCTAGAAAATATGTTTGCTGAGTAATAGGACACTTTGGGATTACAGGAAATGGAGAAAGCTGACCAACTAACTAGGAAAATAAGAATGATTCCACCCACAGATAACAGAATACCAAACCGAGCATTGTGACATATACACAAAGTTTGGCAGCAAAAGTTGTGCCACAAATAGAAAAAGTAAAATCTAAAATATCTAATACCTGCTAAAGGGTGACCAGGAACCCAACTGCCCCCTCTGTGGGAAATCTTTATTCAGTCCTTCCCAAAAATGCTTAAATTCTTAGAAGCACAGGGACTTGTGAGATACGGCAAACCAACTAAACACTGCACCTTCACATGCAGAAAACACCCACCAGCCTCATTCCTTAAAGAGAAAATCTATTATTTAACCCTGATAATAGCCATAGTAGCTTACTTTCAGAATCAAATAAAACTTGCGTTTATTGGTCTTGTGACCAATAAAAAGCTATAGCTATATATAGAAAAATGGTGAGCCACTGGAAAAATATGTACATTTTTGTGTATATAATATTTTTGTAAAAACAATTTGTGCGTACAGTTATACACACATCCCCATGTACCTGAAAAACCAAAAAAGTGCATGCATGAAAAATGAAAAATTACATGGAGCTCTTCTTATTACCAGTACTTTCATGCTTCCATCAGCTGCGTTTGTCCTTTCCTGGTAAGGAAGTGCCATGTTCTGCATTTCCATTTCTACATCCTCTTGGGCTTCCGTATTAGGTAGTTATTGCAAAAGTTGTTGCACTGTTTATTGCTCAATATTTCTCTCTTTATACTGAAGGGTCCTATGTACTTCATTTTCTGTAACAACCGTCACATACATTTGTGATATTCAAATTTGATCATTGCAGAAAGTACATTACGTACATTTATTTCGACTAGTGGCCTATGACACTTTAAAATAACTCATTATTATTTTTAAGTTGGAAGGAATTGAATGAAAATGTATAAACAAAGTTACATACCACAAATCTACTAATAATAATACAAATGCAATACCTGCATTTTTGTTGCTTTACCCTGTAAAGGCCCACGGTTATGGGTTATACCACAAGTTATTCCACAGGTTTACATCAATTTTGCTGTCTGCTACATAATGTGATCTTTGTGTATTTTAGTGTGCTGTATCCAAAACTCCAGTCCCATCTGTTTTTTTCCGCAAAACACTGTCTACTTATAAATGCTTATAGCCATAACGTAACATTATTATTTAGATATGCTGAGTACCCAAAAAGAAATGGTGTATAGGAAAACTTATCCTGCTGATGTGCAGTTTATGGCTATATGAACAGCGTGATAACCAGCATTCAGTTGTCCAAGAGGGTTAGAGGTTTTTGTTGAACATCCAATGCTTTTATAGTGGACTGTGCTGAAATATTCCTGATTTAACCATTTTGGAGTTAAACTGGGTGACCAGGACAAACCTTGGGCACCACATGTGTTGAAAACCTTAGACAGTGGACTAAAGGTCAAAGAAGAAGAACTCCAGCATTGGAGTTCCAGTGGTGTGGTGAGAGCCTCTAAACTATATTGATGACTGCTGCTTCTGCGTGATAATTATTACAGATATGAACACAAAGGCAAAATCTTTCATCCAGTAACCAAATCTTGCCTCAGCTATAAGACCTATCAGGTACTTTGGAAAGTTTAGACAATGATGAATTTCTCAGTAAAAATTCAAATTGAATTCACACCTGCTCTCTTGCTTAGTCAATAGTTTTTTGCACGAAACATTACAAAAAAATATTACTTGCTATCGCTGACTCAAAACTTTTTTTATTACCCTTGATATTTGACTTTATAATCTTCAACCAATCTTTTATTTTTTGTGAAACATTTTGACGTATTGCTAATTTTTTTTGACTTCTTATTTTGAATCAGCATCGTTCCTTTGGGTAAAATCGGCAGAAATAATTAGATAAGCAGAACTTCAAATTTAGACCAGCGTTCTCTATTCACTCCCCTATACATTTTTCATACTCCATAGAGCTAGCTATATTACAAACCCAAATCAATTCCTAGTGTTTCAGATTTTATTTTACCCATACTCCCTGCAAATACGTCTTAATGTGTGGAACAATACAGGGTTGTATTTGTAGCACATTTTTCTTTCAAAAGTCTCCACACATTCTCTGCGGGTGCACAGTTGCACAAAAGTCTTGTATATTTTTCAGATAATGTTCTGCTTGTTCTTTATTTACGGCCCCAGTTCCAATGAAGTTGGGACGTTGTGTAAAACATAAATTAAAAATGGAATACGATGATTTGCAAACCCTTTTTAACCCATATTCATTGAAATTCACTACAAAGACAATATATTTATTGTTAAAACAGATAAACTTTATTGGGGTTTTTTTTTGCAAATATTTACTCATTCTGCAACATGTTCTAAAGAAGTTTGGACTCAATAAGTGATTGGAAACAGGGGAGACTAATTGTTGAAGCTTTGTAGGTGAAATTCTTTCCCATTTGTCTTTGATGTACAACTTTAGTTGCTAAACGGTCTGTCTCCATTGTCGTATTTTGCACTTCATAATGCACCAGTGTTCAATGGGAGACAGATATAGCATTACAGGCAGGCCAGTCTAGTACATTTATTACATTTATTATAGAACTGTAACTTGAATGTGTTTTGGTAAACGGCTAAAATGCCTTTTGCTCTTGCTATTTTGTTTAACAGTATTAAAGCAAAATGTAAGTATAGTTCTAGTCTAAAACTGTATTTATGCTTGTTGTAATGTCAATATTCTAGCACTGGTGCATCCATTATGTGGAATTAATGCACATTTACCAGCCAAACAGAAATTACATTTTTTCTTGATATTGCTTCATCGTAAGCTTTTGGCATAATGTGGAATTTGTTGGCGATATGACCCAAGCTTAAATGTCTCCAAGATCTGCATTAACATTTTATTGCATTATAAATCTCTTTCCCTAGTCCAGTTTTCCACATCATACCAATTGTCTGCAGTGGGTGGATCCATGCAATATGTTTGTTTGTAGCTTGGCTGATATACAAGATGGGCATAGATGCTTATAGTGATGTTAAATAAACAATCAAAACCATAGCCATACATTGTCGTCATTCCAACTTTTTGGAATATGTTGCTAAAATGCAGGAATGGGTGTTTATTAAGAAATAAAATGACGTTGATTAGACAAAACATTAAATATCGTAGGTTCATACTGTCTGCAATGATATAAATGTCAAAGTACATGTAAGGAACACTGTGGGTTTTTTATATTTGCATTTTCCATACTGTTTCTGATTTGGGGTTGTAACAAGATATATGCATAAAATATATCACAGACAAGCACAAACCCAAAAATCAGCAATTGCACTGAAAAACAACCAATTTCTGTCACCTGCCAATCGACCAGTGCACCTCTACTTGTAGTTAGTTAAATTCCTTGGCAGAAGTGCTTCACTTATGTAACCAAAAATTTAAACTTGTAAACTCTCAGTTTATTATTATTTATTATTATTCAGGACCTTAGGAAAAAACACCAAGTGTCTTTGGGTAGATCAGCCTTACACATCTTACCGCTGCGGTATTTGCACATTATTTCTTCGTATTTAGTTTTTTGGTTTTTTTTTAAAGTAGTTCCACCAATACTAAAATACATCTAGGTCAGACCTAGGGCTGAAACCTTCAAGCACATTAATCTGTCTCATGGCTACTTCTTTAAGATATTATATTATATATTATAATATTTCTTAATGAGTTTCTTGTGACAGTTGTTTGGTCTTTATGGTGGTGTGTGGAAGCGCCCAAACACTGATTTTTATTATGTAATGTTGAAACACCTGCTCACCTCTGGACTTCAAGTACTTAATGAGTGGCATTTAAAAACATATTTTCGTTTTTTACATTATGCTGATAAGTTGTAAAAATCCCCAGTGAAATGCACTATGAGCTGCAATACTTTAAAAAATGCTGCCGTCATGATTTTCTTATTAAGGTCAAATGAAGATAAGATCAGAAGATGTGTAAAAAAAATTGTTTTAAGGTCAAAAAGCCAAAATGCATGAGTCATAACAAATATAGATCTTCTTTCAGCTCTACAAACACATCTCCCAGGAGTGAGTACATCCCTCATTTTTGTAACTATTATATTATATCTTTTCATGGGACAGCACTGAAGATGTGACACAATATAATACAATATAATGTAAAGTCTGAGTACTGACAATTCCCTGAACAAAACCCTGTAACCTTTGTGGTAATGCTGACAGCTTGCCTACATCCATTTTCAAAAGCCAGCCTCTGGATATGACACTGAGCACGTGCACATGAGGGGAACCTGTCCTGTTAAACTGCTCTATTGCCTTAGCCACCATGCTGCAGCTCACTTTTAGGGTGTTGGCAGTCTTCTTATAGCCTAGGACATCCTTTTGTTGAGCAACAATTATTATTTCAGATCCTCAGAGATTTCTTTGCCATGAGGTGCCATGTTGAACTTCGAGTGACCAGTATGAGAGTGTGGGAGTGATAACACCAAACTTAACACATCTGCTTCCCATTCACACTAAAGAACTTGTGACACTGAGTCACATGATACCAGGGAGAGAAAATGGCTCACAAATTGAACACAATTTGGCCTTTTTCACTTAGGGATGTACGTATGTTTGTTGTGAGTAGTTTAGACATTAATGGCTGTGTGTTGAGTTATTTCGAGGGTGCAGAAAATGTACATATACAAGTTATACAAGCTGTAGACTGACTACATTATATTGTAACAAAGTGTCATATCTTAATAAAAAATGTGAGTTGCACTCACTTTTGTGAGATACAGTGTATACACTGTATATGATGAATGTGTTTTCAAATTGTAGGTGGTGAGCAGAGAGAGCCTGGCCACAATGCAGCAAGAGCAAGCTGAGAAGGAGACCAACAACCAGAACCCGTGGAGCTTTGAGAGAATAGCCAGATCTAACATGTTGGGCATTCGAAAAGTCCTCAGTCCATTTGACCTCCAAAACCATGGCCGATACACTGGAAAGTTCTTCAATCCAGACAGAGTGTGACCTACGTACTAAGCTGAAAAACGAAACCAAAACAGATTTGTGAGAACTGCTTCATAAGCACATTTCACTGTATTGAAAGGATAAGTAATAAATTATGTGGTTATGATTCTCACTGTTCTATTCTATTGTTAAAGTCCATACAGACTTGAAAGATTTTATTAAAGTAAGTACTGCTTGTAGTTCACAAGACACTCACTTACAGTGGTGCTTGGAAGTTTGTGAACCCTTTTAAAATTTTCTAAACGTCTGCATAAATATGACCGAAAACAGTATTAGATAGGTAAGACATAGTAGATAATGAGAACTTGAGGAAATATATTTAAAGAATTGGGATCTAACAAATTCTGATCTTCAACAACACATCTGTAGACTTTAACAAAACGTAGCAGATCATAAAAGGTGAGTGGCACCATTGCGGCACAGCAAGAAGGTCCTGTGTTCAATCACATTGTGAAGCAGTCTGGGTCCTTAATGTGTGAAGTCTGCATGTCCTCCCTGTGTCTGCGTGGGTTTACTCTTGGTACTCTGGTTCCTGAGTCCAAATATGTGTGTTAGGTTAATTGATTTCACCAAATTCTCATTGACCCATGTGGGGGTGTTGCTGAAATGACCACTGATGCTGATGGTGATTTTTAATAAATCAAAAACAATTTGGGGAAAAAGGTAGTATTTGGAGGTTTATTTCAGCACACTGTGGCATCGACATAGTAGGATGGATACTCTGTCATGAGGACAGTGGTAATTCAGTGATTAATGTGCCGGACTATTGACCAGAACGTTGAGGGTTTCACCCATTGTTTGCTGACATTCTTGGGCTGTTGACCAAGTTTTGCGCACGATTGCTTGAAGTGTATGTTGTAAGACTGTGCTGAACACAGTGCTTTAGCTGTAGCTTGTCAGGTTGGATTTTAAATTAAGCAAAACTGCCCAGCGCTTGTCATGTGGTTAAAGATACCTGACTAGTCCTAACCCTGACAATTCTGAAGTCACATTTTAGCCATAGCCTTCATTTGCACACTGAAACTATGTAGCAACAACGTAGCTATATCTAAAAACAGGACATTTAATTGATTCAGAATACATGAAAACATAACCTAGCAGAAACGTACTCTCACACAGTTCAAATACTATTCTGTTAAGCCTTTGTTTTTTGTTTGCTTTCTGCTCAGCTCTTGTGCACAATCTAAGACTGAACCTAAGATCGTATCGACAAGAACATGAACGTTTTTTTGGTGGCTTCTGCAGATATGTGAGAAGAGATAAAATATGTTTGGCTTCCTTGTCAGATCACACATGCAGACAGTCAGACTTTTGTCTTTTGAAATGCTGTGTACACACCAAGGGCAGACAGGCCTTAAATATTTAGTTACATTTTGTTTATACAGTGGGTATGGGAAGGAATTTAGACCCTTTTAAATCTTTAAAAATAAATTTTAATCACACTTTGTTTCATTGCAAATGGAAAAAAAAAAGTTCATTATATTTCTCATTAATGTACACTGAGCATCCCATCTGGACAGAAAAAAAACAAATATTGCATGGTCATAAGTATTCAGACCGTTTTCTTTTTTATTCAAAGCAAATACCACAGTAACGAGCATTTCAATTACATTCACATCAATAATACACATTTTTTTGTCCTGCCTTTTGTTTTTTAAGATTCAAAACACAACCCAACCCCGCTAAAAAAAAACAAAACAAGTTATGACATGCCCCCCCTTCCCCCTGGGCAGGAAGTGCCTGGTTTTCTCCACACATACCGCTTAGAAATAACACAGTTCAGTCGTTTCATCAGACCAGATAATGTTATTTTTCATAGTCTTGGAGTCTTTCCGGTGTCTTTTGGCACACTGTATGCGGGCTTTAATGTGTCTTACACTGAGAAGAGGCTTCTGTCGAGTCACTCTGCCATAAAACCCCGACGGGTAGAGTTCTGCACTGATAGTTGACTTTGTGGAACTTTCTCCCATCTCCCTACTGCATCTCTGAAGCTCAGCCACAGTGATCTTTGGGTCCTTCTTCACCTCTTTCACCAAGGCTCTTCTCCCAGGATTGCTCAGCTTGGCTGGATGGCCAGGTCTAGGAAGATTTCTGGTCGTCCCAAACTTCTTTTATTTAAGGATTATGAAGGCCACGGTGCTATTAGGAACCTCATGATTCTCCTTTGTATTGACATGCGCTGTGAGGTCTTATATAGACAGATGTGTACCGTTCCTAATCAAGTCCAATCAGTTCAATTAAACACAGCTGGACTCCAATGAGGGAGTAGAACCATCTCAAGAAAGATAAGGAGAAATGGACAGCTTGTGAGTTAAATATGAGTCACAGCAAAGGGTCTGGATACTTATGACCATGTGATATTTCAGTTTTTTTTTTAAAATAAATTTGCAAAAAATTCTATGTTTGTGTTGTTTTGTCAAGATGGGAATCTGATGTATATTAGTGGGAATTAATGAGAACTAAAATTAACTTTTTTTATTTTAGCAAAGGGCTGGAAAGAAACAGAGTGAAAAATGTAAAGAGGTCTGAATACTTTCCGTACCCAATGTACATGCTTTTAAGAAGACATTCTCAAAAAGCCACTTTAAAAAAAACCCTGAGAGGAAACCAGCTCAAATGTGGAACCCATACTCTATTAGGTGAGATTGCACAAGTTTTAGGTTTCCTTGTCTATTCAGGAAATCAAGCAGTCTTGTGTTTTAGACATAGATCACAAGATGATAAAGTGTAACATGTTGTGTATTGCATTATAAGTAAATTGTAAGTATCGAGAGAATAAAACAGGGAAATCTTAACTGGAGAAATGTATATTCTCTTGTCAAGCAGAAACTGGAAGTCCCTTTCTGTCTAGATCATTTGCTGGTAATGTAGGTGACTCGTGCACCTAAGTCCAGTCTACTAGAAGAGTACTAAACCATAAACAGGATGTAAATGGCTAGCACGTATGTTGTATTGTACATGTATTAAGATTTTATTTTGTTTGTTGACAAATATCCATTCTTGCGTTTCAGGCCTGCAACACATTCCAAAAAAGTTCACATGGTAAAGCATTTATCACTTTCCTTCGCACAACACTTTACTTCTGTCACAGAGGATGCTAAGCATGTGTTTCAGGTGATATTTTGTCCCATCCCTCCTTCAGTCTTAATGTATGCAAAAGTATGTAGTCGTAGCATTTTTCATTTAAAAATTCTCCACAAATTCTCTGTTGGGGACAGGTCAGGAATTCAGGCCAGCCAGCCTATAAATCCACAGCCATTGCTTTGTATTGTGTGCAGCATGTGATTTTGTGGCCTTATGTCCCAAAAGGGACAAAGAGGATTCAGTAAGTGATTTTGTCTGCGACTTTGTATTGTGTGGAAAAATGCATGAACATGCCTAGACAAGATGTGGTCTTATGTTGCTCTAAAATCTCTAAAAGTCTAATATTCTGCATTGATGTTGCCATCACAGAACTGAAAAGGACCTTTGCCATGGACACTGACCCAACCCATACCATGACAGAGCCTGGCTTTTGAAATTGAGGCTTATAATAGTCTGAATGACATACCAGTCAAAAAAAACAATTTTTAAAAATATAATAGTCCTTTTGGTCTGGATCACGCAGTGTCTGTTTTTTCACGAACAGACCATGAACACTGATAAATCTGATCAAAATACGCATTTCCACTGTGTAAGGGTCCAACCCAGATGCCTCCGAGCCCAGAGAAGACAATGCCACTTCTGGATATAGTTAACATAAGGTTACTTTTTCACAGTAAAGTGGTATTTGTAATGTAACACAAACTGCTGTGTTTGATAAAGGTTAGTCAGAGAAATCTTTTATGCTTGTGGCTCTATTAGATTGTTTATGCAGTGCCATCTGAGATCACAGGTGTTCAAATGACCAAGTTTTTTGGAATCTGTTGTATGTCTGAAATGCGGGAATGGATGTTTATTAAAAACAAATTATAGATTCTTACTGCAATGCAACAAGTCCAAGGAAATGTAAGACATCGTTTGTTTTACTTTAATATTTGACAGTTTCCATAATGTCCCAAAATCTTCACAACACATTTTTAAACCTCAGAAAAATATAAACTAGCCATCTCTAAAGAGTTTGGACTCATCAAACAGTTTTTTGGCCCATTGTTACTCCATCGCAGGGATGGTTAAGAGCAAGGCATTTAATAATCTGTGAGGTCACTAAGGAACCCACAGAACTGTGGGACTGTGCTGGTTTGGTGATCTTGTTTGACTTAAAGCTCACGTCAAACAAACACGTCAGGATGTTCAAAATCATCCAAAATATATTTTGACTTGTTTTTCTGTAAAAAAAAAATATAGGCAGGTAATCTGCCATGAGCATGAAAAAAACTTTAGTAGAACCAGGAGAGACATGTATCTACAGGTAGATATCTAAAATATAAAATATTGTAACCAGTAAGAAAATGTGCTGAAAAAGTCATGTAGGGATTGCTGTCAGAAACCACAAGACCATCAAGTCACAGCAAATCCCTATTTCACTACCAGCTATTAAAGGAATAGGCAGAACAGGTCAAAACTATTCAACGTTGCCCAATCCAGAATGCCCAAAGTCTCTTCAAGCATAGAAAACTACCTGCTGAAACATATTTCTAAAAAAGTGAGCACATTTCAAATTACTCTTTCAAGTACAACAATAACCAAGCATTGTTGTGAGGATTGGATTATTTTTCTTATTTAATGTTGCATCAGTAGTTATTTATGGCAGGAGCCAGGTTGATTGATACTAGTCAGATACATTCTGGGGCAATTGAGAGTGAAAAATTAATCTAATGCATGACTGCACAGACAGGGTCAGGATTGAACCAGGGATAATGAAGATAAGAAACCCCCCCACACTAGCTGCTTGTGCCACCCCTGATGTGTGAGAAAACCATCAAGGATGAAATGTTCTGGCAGAATTTTCAAAGTTTGATTTAGACTGGTTTAGCAGAGTTGTGTGAACAAATGACTCCAGATTCAAGTTTGATGCTGAGGTGTCTTCAAAGACCAGGTGATGAAATACAACACCGAATGCACCCAGTCTCAAATTAAACACAAACTGGGAAACCTCTGTGATCTTATTGGCAACTGTTTGAAGCCATCCCAACACTGACTATTCATTCTGGAAAAATCTCTACATTTACCCACACTTATATATGTAAGGAAAACAGAGGGAAAGGCTGTACCATACTATGTTACTTATTCTGATTTCTTAATTCTGGCAAATTCTGACCATTAGAAGCTTAATGGTTTGCAAGTTTGAGTTTGGCAAATCTTTTGCCCGTGAATGTACATGTATATATTTGAACAATGATATTTGAAAAATGAGACTTTTAAGGCTCATTTTCCAAACTTGCTTATTGGATTAATTTTTAATAATTGTAAAGATTTATGTGATATATAGATGTAATATTTTTGGGTAGCGTTCAACTAATCAACTACACTATCCCATAACTTCTTAGTTTTGGCAGTGAATCACTTGTCTGTGCCTGAGTGAGAGGAAGAATGTGGTGGTAGGGTATGCCCTGGCGCTGCAGAAGTTAGCCCTGCTGTCTCTGTAATATACTGGCATCCTATCCATGGCACACTTATGTGTTCTCACCAGCTCAGCACCAAAGACTGCCTAGTACTCCCTAACACAAGCTTTTAATCCTCAACACGAAAAAGGGTAACTTTATATAAAACATCACCTCTGAAATCTCAGATGTTTCTGAGAATTTCCTTTAACATGGTATTTTTCAGTGTTTACAATGCTTACAACATTTAAAGACTGGATTTCTTAACTCTTTGTATAAGCCCTTATAGGAAGTGGTAACCAGAGTCTGTGGAATAACTGCAGGGCTGTTTTGAGACCACAAAATGGAATATTCATTGAAGGGGTTACTATATGTTACTATATCAACTTTTGTGTTGACTCTGTTGTACCCTCTAAGGCTATACAGAGCTTTCCAAATAAAACATCTCGAGTTACAAGCAACCTAAAATCTTTCCTGAGACTTCAGGACTGGAGACGAGGATGAGCTGAAGAGGGTTCAAAAATAGCTCTGAATAAAGGACAAAGAGGCTAAATTGGTGTAGAATGTGTGTAGAGGCCTGATAGAGACCAGCTGAGCTGTTTTATGCCTCAAAAGGAAAATGTAAATGGGTGAAAGGGTTAAATCAGTTCTTTGTACAGTTTGACAACGACTGTCCTGCTGCCCATTTGGAGTCTGATCTGTTTCCATCAGCCTCATATCACCACACTTCAACACAGCAACAACCACCATCATTCCGCTCCTGACCCGACCAAATGCACCATGGTCCACCGCTGACCAGGTGAAGAATGATCTGAAGAAATTCAAAACAGCGATTGTAACCAGTATTGAGCCAAAGGTACGAAAATGTGAACAGTTGTGTGGAGTGAGCTGCAGCGAGGTTGAAGTCATTTAGTGGTTCCTAATGACTACCAGCCTATTGCCCTGACATCACACATGAAGACTTTGGAGAGGTTGGATCCTGGCTCACCTGAGATGACTTTTCAGACCAGGACTGGATCCCTTGCAGTGTGCAAATGAGGATGGCATTGAAATTGATGATTCACTTATCTACCTGTTCAACAAAACATAATCCAAATTGGACACATCTGGCAGCACTTTGAGGATAATTGTTTTTACGTCTTCAGTCAACACTATACATCCTGTGTTACTAGGGGATAAGCTTTGGCAGTTGCAGGTGGATGAATCTGTCCTCAGTATGAAGTACACAAAGCTCAAACATCCCCTGTCCCCAGTCACCACTGATGGAATAAACATGGAGAGGGTTGAGACATACACATACAGTACTTGGACAACAAACTGGGCTGAAGTTCTAACAGCTGTGCTGTTTGAGTGTGCACAAAACTCCTGTGGACCTTCTTTTGGCAAGTGCAGTAAACGATGCTGTTCTGGGGCAGAAGCATCACCAAATGGGCACTGAACAAGCTGGAAAAATGAATCAGAAAGGCCGGATCTGTTGTAGGAGACAAGCTAGACTCTCCAGAGATGGTATCAGATAGTATCTACACAAGCTACTCTTCATTATGGCCAAGCCATCACATCCCTTACATTCAGCGGTGGAGAAACAAAAAAGCACATTCAGTGGAAAACTGGGGCAGCACGGTGGCTCGGTGGGTAGCACCGCCGCCTCACAGTAAGAAGGGTTCAATCCCAGGGTGGAGCGGCCTGGGTCCTCTCTGTATGGAGTCTGCATGTGCTCCGCTTGTCTGCGTGAGTTTACTCCAGGTACTCCGGTTTCCTCCCACAGTCCAAAGACAAGCATGTTTGGTTAATTGAATAGTCTAAATTGGCAGTGACTTGTGTGTATGTATGACTAGTCTTGAGGTGAACTTGTGTATGGATATAACCTTGTGTGTGTCGCTAAGGTGGTCACTATATATATAAACACTACCGTTCAAAAGTTTGGGGTCACTTAGAAATTTCCTTATTTTTAAAAGAAAAGCACTGGTTTTTTTTTCAATGAAGCTAACATTAAATGAATCAGAAACACACTCTATACATTGTTAATGTGGTAAAAGACTATTCTAGCTGCAAACGTCTGGTTTTTAATGCAATATCTACATACGTGTGTGGAGACCTGTTTGCAACAACCATCACTCCAGTGTTCTAATGGTACATTGTGTTTGCTAACTGTGTAAGAAGGCTATTGGATGTTTAGAAAACCTTTGAAAAACCTTGTGCAAGTAGGTTAGCACACCTGAAAACAGTTGCTAGTTGAAAATCTGGAGAATTACAATTGTTGATTCGATTAAACTCACAAAATAGACAGAAAAAGAGAACTTTCAATTGAAAATCGACAGACTATTCTTGTTCTGAGAAATGAAGGCTATTCCATGCGAGACATTGCCAAGAAACGGAAGATTTCTTACAATGGTGTGTACTACTCCCTTCAGAGGAGAGCACAAACAGGCTCTAACCAGAGTAGAAAGAGAAGTGGAAGGCCCTGCTGCACAACTGAGGAACAAGACAAGTACATTAGAGTCTCAAGTTTGAGAAATCGACGCCTTACAGGTCCTCAACTGGCAGCTTCATTAAATAGTCCCTGCAACACGCCAGTGTCAACGTCTACAGTGAAGAGGCGACTCCGGGATGCTGGCCTTCAGGGAAGAGTGGCAAAGAAAAAGCCATATCTGAGACTGGCTAATAAAAGAAAAAGATTAATATGGACAAAAGAACACAGACATTGGACAGAGGAAGACTGGAAAAAAGTTATGGACAGACGAATCAAAGTTTGAGGTGTTTGGATCACACAGATGAACATTTGTGAGACGCAGAACAACTGAAAAGATGCTGGAAGAGTGCCTGACACCATCTGTCAAACATGGTGGAGGTAATTTGATGGTCTGGGGTTGCTTTGGTGGTGCTAAAGTGGGAGATTTGTACAAGGTAAAAGGGGTTTTGAATAAGGAAGGCTATCACTCCATTTTGCAATGTCATGCCATACCCTGTGGACAGCGCTTGATTGGAGCCAATTTCATCCCTCAACAGGACAATGGCCCAAAGCACACCTCCAAATTATGCACAAACTATTTAGAGAAGAAGCAGGCAGCTGGCATTTTATCGGTAATGGAGTGGCCAGCGCAGTCATCAGATCTCAACCCCATTGAGCAGTTGTGGGAGCAGCTTGACCGTATCGTACGAAAAAAGTGCCCATCAACCCAATCAAACTTGTGGGAGCGGATTCTGGAAGCAAGGGGTGAAATTTCTCCAGATTGCCTCAGCACATTAACAGCTAGAATGCCAAAGGTCTGCAATGCTGTAATTGCTGCAAAGGGAGCATTCTTCGACGAAAGCAAAGTTTAAAGTAGAAATAAATAAAATAAATAAAACAAATTAAAAAAACCTTATTTCTAACCATGTCAATGTCTGGACTATATTTATATTCATTTTGCAACTCATTTGATAAATAAAAGTATGAGATTTCAGGGAAAACACAAAATTGTCTAGGTGTGTGTATGTGTGTGTGTGTGTGTGTATGTGTGTGTGTGTATGTGTGTGTGTATGA
>JAUZST010000731.1:0-24158 GCA_034779995.1 Parotocinclus haroldoi
TAATGTTTATAATTTAGAATATTGCAAAAAAAAAATTGGTATATCTAATCTAATGGTGGCCTAAGACTTTTGCACAATACTGTACATTTACAGCAACTGTATATAAAGGTTCATGTTTTGCCTTAAGGCTTAAGAGCGGCAACTTGGCAGAGCCAGGATTTGAACTCACAACACCCCGATTAGTCCAGAGCCTTAACCTCTGAGCCACTAGTTTAAAAATCATGTTTAAAAGAAAAAGAAATGCAAATTGGATAATTGTATCATGGCTTAAACAGACTCTATTATTATTATGACTTGGATGAAGTTCAGATTAAGTTATTAATGTAGAAACCAGGTCATTCCAAAGAGGCCACATTTTCCCCTTATAATTGTATTTATAGATAAAGAAGGACATGAATGGAGACCGATAAGCAGATATTCAGATGTTATATTCGTATATACGCATTCATTAAAAACGACTACATGAAAAGGTTTTTGGGTTTTATTTCTGATTCTACTGACTCTTTTTTTGAAAGAAGCCACACTGACACTTTTAGTTACAGGCCATATTTGGTTAAATCTCTCTCACACTCTGTCCTCTATCAACCGCAACACCAAAGCTAGAATGTATTTAGCCAACGGGCCATTTTGTTTTCAAGTTCTGAAATTTACAATCTTGTTTTTTATGATCGTATGTTTCTTCAATGCAATTAGATTCCAAGATAGAGACGCTAGATCTTCAGATCCCCTGTCCTCTGTAAGGGCAAAGTGTTTTATTCACTCCACTGTGATGAACACTAGGTTATTACTTCCTCATCAATTCCAAGGGCTTCCTCTCTTTAATTGTATTTTTCCCCTTGTTGCATTAACGTGATTGAATTGTGTCCCTCTCGCTGCTGAAGCTGGCGGTGCTCACCCATAAAAAACAACTTTCCCACAACAGCTTTTTCAAATTTGGGGCTTACAATGCACTGCCAAAAGCCGCAAATTACCCCCCTCTAGCAGCAGCGAATTAGGAACAATTTTCTGTTTGCTATAAAAAAAAAAAAGAAAGAAACGGGACGGAGAAAGGCGAGGGGAAAAATATAGCTTGCACCGGAGACCACCAAGGCAGACGACAGTGAGATGACGAGCATGTTCGCCTGCTGCTGGTTTGGGTGGTAGGGCGGTGCTACAAACACTCACTGATCCACACAGTAATCAATGCAGTTAAAGACAGTGGAACACTTTGGCATGGAGAGGCTCAGTCGTTCTAAGGCTAGACACAGGCACTGTAGTGTTTATGTTCTCCCAAATGGGCCTTCATCCCACCCCACCTCATTGATAGGCCCACCACATAGAGTAAAAGCATGGCTGGCATATTAATATCACAGCTGAATGGGTGGCATGCACTTTTATTGAAATGATTTGGGGTTACGACCGAACAGGGTACGATGGATTTTACATGAGGGGATCTGGGCCAGTCCTCATTGAGGCTGGGCTATTGGATTAAATACCAATAAGGAATAAATGAGATTTTATGTATTTTAGCCTGACACAAAGAGTGAGTGCTGGCTGTGATCTATTCCGATTGAGTCCAGCTTGTGATTTTCACTCTTTGGCACTCTTTTCTAATAACCTTTAAAAATAGGAGTCCAAATTTCTTTTAACCAGTGCAAACATTGTAAACGGGAGGAGAAGCGGGTTATTAGAAGCAACCCCTACTTTATGTTTTTATTGTTGCCCTTTCCTAAGCGTATTCCATTACCAGTGGATCAGGGAGAGTGCTTTGTCTTGGTCTGAGATCCTTTAGAAGTAGGGCTGGGCTGACCATAGGCAGGTCAGGCTAATAGTGCTAGTCCCATTAAGAAGCTCTGTAGCTCTAATCAAAGACCAGGACACACAGGCCCAGCTATGACACCTTCCTGCCCTTATGTTAATTACATTTCCTGTTTGCTTTCTGATCAAATGACAGCCGCTTTTGATTCATGACAGGGCAAAGTTAATGGACCTAATTTAAGAGTTGACACAGCCTAGACCTGGGGTAAGGCAATGGGGGTTGCTTTGGGTGGCGTAATCTGTTTCTGTCGCTTTGATTGCACTGTTAAGAATTTCAGGATAAATGGCACCTTTTTCACAAAGTAGGGTTCTGCTGTGGAAAAAACAATGGGGACAAAGATTAGATCGAATAGGAGTCTGGAAGTTCTAATTTTCCATGAAAAAACAAGCAGAATAAAGAAAGATATCTTCTTTGTAAACATATGGGGCACCAGGGCTATAGGCACCAGGCCCAGGCACAAGGCATGGGTATCAGGGCAACATCTGCGGGAAAACAGCAGGGTGCCACAGAGGTTAGTGGAGAGGCTTTGTTGGGGCCAAGAGTGCAGAGGGGCAAGGGAGGGGGGGGGGTCAGAACCACACACACCAACCATTGGAATACATCATATCCGGATATGCTGTAAAAATACAGCTTGCAGATGTTATAATGAGGTTGATTGGATTGGAATTGAATCCAAATGGAAAAGAGGGGGAATATTTTGATGTTTGCTAGGCCGCACTCCTCCGGGAGGTTGAGAACAGGTGGCGATAATTGAAGTCTTTCTTTCTGTGCAGAGAACTGCAGTCGATGCAACTTCTCTACAATGAACAAATGAACAGAGATGGAAGGTCTTTAATGTCTTTGAAAGGAAAATGAAGGTTCTCATTTAAATGGTGCTTTTCTTATCTTTCACCCTTCTGTAATGCTTAATGATTACGGCTGGTCCATTTTCTCCATTCTAGCTGTCGGTGGTGAACATGATTGAGCCGTGAGCTCATGTTCCTCCTGGGTGGCTTTCCTGCCGTATGTCATTGTCATGTGCTGGCACACAGGGCTTTGGCAGAATGTGCGGGGTGCAAGGGCTAATGAGGGATGTGGGTGATCGCTTTCAGAAATCTGCTTCAACATGCCACACATTAAGGTGGGTACTAGACCTTTAGGTGGTTCATGGACTGGAGAAGCCAATGAAAAGAGCAGAGAAATAAGGGATGAAAGAGAGGAGTGCTGATTTATAATTGGACTGAGCTCAGACGGATGGAAAAGTGGAGGAGAGTGAACTTTGCCAGAAAAAGCAAAATCCAACAACCTTCGACTGTGTGCACGAGTGTGTAAGGCAGTCGTAAAATTTTGTGGCAAGAATGTCTGTGCATACATGCGCATTCGTACTAACTACACCAAGTGCATGTGCAGGCGTAAGTGCTGGTGTGTCTGGTCATTAAAGCCAGTCATTAAAGAGCAGGGTGAGGTCTTGGTCTTTGATCCGCTGAGCCACTCAGTGCAGCAACTGTACAGGACATAGCTAGCATAACATTCTCTTATTAGATATGCATGCCACTACCCATCAACATCATTGCATCTGGGCTATTCGCCTCAACCCCGGGGCATCATCAGACCCACTTTATTGGGGCAAGTGACGGAGGAAATTGTTGCCGTGCCTCACTAAAATCACGGTGGCAAAAAGAGCTGGGACAAGTCACTAAAACGCAAATACTGTAGTCCCAGCTCAAGTCCCAATCCAAAACGGACAAACCTCAATTCAAATAAGCAAATGCCAAGCGGGGTTGTTTTATCGTGCTATCAGTCAAAAAAAAATTCATGTCCAAATTACTGACGGTAAAATCAATCGTCATCAAATTTGGAGATTGACTCGCACTGTACTCCCAGTCATAGGACTCAATTCCACAACACTGGTAGAACTTACCAGAAATACATTTTACTGTTAAAGCAAAGGCGTTCACTAAAATAGCAAAGGCATCGGTTAACATAAAAAAAATTATGTAATTAATACAAATTCTTTAGTATTAATTAGTTCTACATCCATTTAGAGTTTAACAGGTTTATGACTGATTGGACCACTTAATTCTATGTGCGCCCCAGTATGACCAGTAGGGAAGAAACACCCCTGCTGCACCCAATAAGAAGTGATTCGGCAAATTTAGGTAAATAACATTTAGGTTTCGTGCTAACATCAGACCAAATTTGTTTTATCTAACTATTTCAACCCAAAGTATACTGCTTACAAAAAGTAGGGGATATTTTCCTGTGATTATTTTATATTGAAATATCCCATTATTTTTGTGAACAACATAGTAGGCCTAATTGAACGAAATGCATTTGTTTTGCACAATAAAAGCCCAACAAGATATTCAGCGAGGAACCTAAAGGCAATAAACTGTAACTGCAGTGATCGAACTACTCTGAAAATGCATGGACTGCGGCTTAAACTTTTGAAGACTCTTAAAGTTTTGTGACTCACAAATCAAACACCTCCAGTTCAAACACACAAAAACATCCTGCGGTGCAGAGTTTGTCCTTTCAGCAAGTAACACTGGCAGGAGCACAACATCCCTTGAAGCACCTCTCTTACTCGGCTCTGTGATTTAATCTCCTGGTTGTGGAGGGAGAAAGCCTGAATGAGCTGGTATGGCGAGAGATAGATTTGCCTCACCTGTTTGTCTTGGCATCGTGACTGGCGCAAGTGAGGCATGTGTGGAGCTTGAAAGCTAAACCTGGCCGCCTGGATCAGAGAGAAGATGTGAGTTATGGGAAGTCACAGGTGATAAACCATGGAGACCCACAAAGAGATGTGCAGAGTTTTCACTGGCAAACCCTGCCAGAAGGGTGTGACATAAATAGCTCTTCATTGCGTTCATAATGTCATTAACATGCTTAATGTGACATTGATTGAGCGTCTGCTGGAGTTTTGGGTGATGACACATTCAATTTGGGACCACATATTCTCGGTTTGTTATGATAACTGACTTTAAGAAATGACTGATTCTTGTGGATTTAAGTATCTTCCAGGACGTTCTTCTCCACATCATTTGAGAATGAAAAAATAGATCACGGAGATGCATGCGTGAGGGTTTCGCTGGTGGATTTCAAGTTCAAGCACAAAGGGGGGATTTCAAAGCAAGCCTGATGCAAGTTCTGGGTCTGAGATAGGTTGAGATTTTATTATTCTGCTGGGACCAGGCTAAATACAGGGAGTTATTCAGAGCAAATGACGGAGGAATCTTTCCATTACTACTCCAAGCAGTAGGAGTGAAAAGCTGTGTGTGATCCAAAGACAGCTGCAACCTTCCAGCAAATTTCTCCCTCTTCTAGCTTTTGGTCTCTCTCCCACTAGAGCCCTCTTATTTTCTCAGGTGTGGAGGTTCTGCTCTTCAGTATTCTTTAGAAATCTCACGTCCCTCTGTCTGAATGATCCAGTAATTTCGCTTATGTGCGTATATAGAAACACAGTTATCATTACAGTATAGTCATTTTTAGCAGATGCCCTCATCCAGAGTGACACACAGAGTGATCAAATCTTGCAATCCAAACAGTTAAGGGCTTTGCTCAAGGACTCAGAAGTGGTTGCTAGACAGAGGTGGCATTTGAACCCTAGACCTTCTACTCCAAAGTCTGTCCTATATCGGCCTATATCTTAACCACTAACCTGATACAGTCCCCCAAAGTGATGTTCGATCTTAAAGTTGATCTCAACGTAATCATGATCATTGTAGTTCATTGAAATTGACAAATTGTATTTTAATAAACTTCCATGATACCACGATACCCATGTGCTCTGCAGTGGATCTGTTTTTCTATGTGATACTGCTTTTGAGTTCAGTTCCATATAAAAATCAATTATTTCCTGATCATGCTAGCCATGTGTATGTTAATCTACTTATACGCAGTATTATTTTGGCATCTGTAGAGTTGTAATCAGCTTCAGAGTTCCTCCATTCGGTCCTTTCCAAACACAGCTCCAAGCCTGTCTATATTCAGGACGTTTCCATTAAACTGAGTTTAATGAGGATGCTGGGTCACATACTATCACTTTCCACTGAGCTCACCAAGAAGACGGCTATAAACGGTAAAAAAATATTTAGAGGTACAAATTAATCAATTTCCTCGATTAAATTTAGGGGGGGAAGCAGAAAATGGCTGGCAGTTCTACTATTGTGCAACCCAATAGCCAGTCATCCGGTACCAATCTTTCCTATTTATTTGACTCTGGAGAACGGTGCCAAAAAGCTTCATTAGTACAATAAATAAAGTCCTTGTGTAATACCCATCAGTGCTGTCAGCAGGCATTGAGCGCGTGATCAATCAAAGGGGTAGGTGAAAAAAGTTCCAAAACGGTATACTACAAAATTAAATGGTGTTTCTGTAGAAAGTTATTATGGGGATTTTGCATGGCATGGTGCAAATTTGAATTTATAGTCAGGAACGTTCGGGCACCATCTGGTCAACGTTACATTTCAAAAGCAGGTTAGGGTTTACAGGATCCAAACTCAAAGCATTTTTTAACCATTTTTAATGCATAAATTCGCAAACAGAAATGTAAACGTAACATTTCACATTCAAATGTTTGGATGACCCGATCCACTAGTTTTTGTCTTGTTTATGGTTAATACAAAATCGCAGAAATGTCATTGCGTTTATTCCCTGGTTCGCGTATTTTCTTTTAGAGAATCAATAATAAGGCGAGGAGTGCACAAACTTTTGCGTAGGACCACAGCCATGAGTGTTTCTTCTGTATTTGCTGACTTTCTAACGACTTGTTGTGCCTGTGCGTTAAAGCCGTTTTTCGAGCACTGTAATTTTAACGGGATTAGATTATTTTATTTTAATTGGACTCAACAGACCTGTGATCATCTAATTACAATATTTATTGGACGTCAATAAGACGGAGATCTGGCTGTAAAGCTGGTTATGAATAGATTGAAAATAAACAATATAATTTTTTTTTTTTTTTTTTAGAGAAAACGTATATGCTAATAAATAAAATCAGTAAATAAAACACAATCACTGTCTCTCCTCTTTGCGAGGTCTGCAAAATTCCAATAATAAAATATAGATTAGTCAGATGTGTCAGGTTCTAAAAACACTCCCAACCAATGGAATAATATTATTTTTTTTGTTGGTGTTGACATTATTGTTGTTATTATTATTTACTGTCGTTGTTGTTCTTTTTTTGTAATTGTTGATATTATAAAATTATTCCCAATTAATAAAAAAAATAATGCCCGAAATATATTCATGGGTTCGGGTGTGTTTCAGTTTAAGTAAAACAGAAAACTAAAACTAACTTTACCTCTTGTATTGATATCATGAAGAAATCAAACCCGTTGATTTTTCTGGGATATTTGATGCGCAATATAAAACCTTCTTTTGTTGAATATATGATGACTGTAGTTGAATCAAACCCTCAGCTCGGAGCTCGAATAAAGCAAATCTTTGTACAGAAATGTGTTTTTCAGGCTGGATGTTTCAGACGGTATGTGTGCCCGAGGCATAAAAACGAGACAATCAAATGATTTTTAAACCCTGATACATGTGTCAGTCTTATACAGCTGCACGCGGGGCTTGAAATGATTATTCATAACGTGCGCTCGGCACAAAATATGGTCCTTGTTACGCATGATGTGTGTCTTATTGTAGATTTTTGAAGTCCATTCACACTAAAACTTGGACATTCCCAGCAAGACCCCGATATGCAATAAAAAATATTTCGACACGTGAAACCCCTCAGTTAAGCCATTCAAATGGATGACAAGCTTTGTATTACTTTTTTATGTAAGAATATGGATTCGCAATGAACAGATTTCTGTATCAAGAACAAATCTCATTTAAACGTCTTGTAGTGAACAGTAATAACTTCATTGCATCTAACGGGATATTATAAAATGTATAATCCGTGACCCTCACAGATTTAGCACAGGCAGATGTGACAGTATAAACACACAAAAAAATAATAATAAGACGATCACTCGTGCAATTCCGATATTTGGAACAGTCAAATTCAAATAGATATGACATGCTGAAACAATTTCAATATAAATGTCAATTCCTAACAGCAAAAGTCATTTTCAAATGAACCAAGTCAAGGATGATTTTGATAAACGTTAAACTCTTATTTAAAAAACGTTCAACTTTAAGTAGAAAGCGTGAGAAACGTTTAGCAATGTCTTTTTTTTTAAAAAAAAGAAAGTTTTATTTTCTGCCAAACAGCAAAAGAGAAATTCGTCATATTAAATACTTGTAAACCACTCAAGCAGCTTTATATAAAATGCAGATGAGTTTTTTTTAAACGTCTTTCAAATCAGTCAATACGAAGAAAAATCCTTATGGAAAAACCAAGTTCAGTATAGATGCCATCAGAGATCCACTATGGTATCTACATTCTCATCAAATGTTAATTCCTGAGAAAGACAAGAGTTTTGACCCCTCACACTGGTGCTAGTCGGTGACATTGTTTAAGTACGCCTGTTTGCTGGCCGCCTCCGGGCTGCTCAGTGTTTGCAGCTTCTGGTAGTCATACTGAAGACTAAGGAATGGAGGAAATGCCACGGGATGGAGGAGAGCTGAGGGTGCATACGGTGAGCTGGAAGGGATCGGAGGTGGGTTTAAAGACTCCGTCGAGATGGGAGAAAAAGCTTTAGTGTGGATAGAACTCCTGGAGAAGAAGCTGGACAGAGCGGGGAGGACGGTGCCAGGTGGAGCTCCTGGAAGGCAAGATGCTTGGTTGGTGTGGCGGAATCCAAACGGATATGCGTCCAGGCTTGGCAATGGCACGCAGGACGAGCCGAGTCCATATGCACCGTACTGGATGTTGGGGAAACCAGCTGGTTCTAACGCGTGCTCTTTGAGCAAGCCGAATCTGAAATGTTGCCGCTTGAAGCGCTTCCTCCTGCGCAAGAAGCTCCCGTTCTCAAACATGTCGGCTGAGTTCGGGTCCAGGGTCCAGTAGTTGCCCTTGCCTGGATTCCCGGGTTCCCTCGGCATCTTTACGAAGCAGTCATTGAGCGACAGGTTGTGGCGGATCGAATTCTGCCAGGCTGGAAACTTCTCTCGATAGTAGGCGAAGCGGTGACTGATGAAGTCACAGATCTCACTCAGAGTCAGTCGCTTCTTTGGACTCTGCAGGATAGCCATGGTTATCAAAGCGATGTAGGAATACGGAGGTTTCACCGAGGTGCTTTTGCTCGGAGCTGGAGGACATCTGGACGCCACCATGGCTTTTGCGTCTCCTTCATACCGCACGGCAGAAAGTGAGTCCGAATCCAAGCCAGTTTTTACTGGTGATGAGGATGAGCAGCTCTCTTCGGATGAATCCCTGCTCCCTTCTCCAACGACGTCGATAACCAGGTCGTCCATGAAATCCGTATCCAAGGTCATAGTAGCAAATGCAAAATTAAATCCAGTTCCACCTGTTCAACAGGTGAGATCCAAATTCAGAAGCTCTAATGCTCGGGACTAGCTTGAGATGTCGCTTGGTCAAAACGTTAAATAAAGTCACTGACTGACAAGAACCAAGCAAACTGACCACAAACGCGCGGTGCCTTCATTCGCCTCACCGAACCTTGAAGACTAACTTCAAAACAAAACCTTTCACAACTTCGGAGCCAGGAGGAAAAAAACAGCTGGCGACGCCACGAGCTACGTTCCTACCAATGTCCAGCATCCACTCTCAAGCGGCTGGATTTCCTCTACGCACTCGGATCAGGTGACCGTGATGTCATGATGAAGTAAGAAAGCTAGTTTGAAGTATGAACTCTACTTCAGAAAACCTCTTAGTCTTAAGCCATCCTTTACCAAAAAATGGACTACAAGCAAATGATAAGGACTGTTTAAGATTTAGTTTTAAACACAAAAATAATGATTATAATTTTGTCTGATATACACTTACCAACAAGGCATGCGTGCATAAAAAATAATTTATATGTTAATATATACGTTATATGTAAATGTTTCACCGCAGGTTTGCATTGAATTGATCTGTTTAAACAAATGTATAAAATAATTCATCTCAAGAGCTCATTCCAGGAGTTAAGAATCTCGCCTCTTCTATCCTTAAGAGTTGTTGCTGTTTTTTGTCGGTAATTAGCTGAAGAATTTAATATTGTGTAAATTATTACAAAAGGAGCGCATAATCGTCTTTGCATTATTAAATATTGGATATAACAATAATAAATGGCTGTGTTAAGCTCAGTGCCGAGTAAACAAAAAAATTTATTTATTTTTAGAAATATTCCGAAAATGTGCGGTGGGACACACAATCCGGTGCCTGAAAGCAAAATGCAAAACGCAAAATGCAAAATCAACCCCCCAAAAAAACAACAACTTTTATTTACACCCAAATTTGCTCAATGTCTGTATCGTTATACACAAATTTCCCTTAACAACAAACGTCAATATGGATTGTTTCCTTAAACGAGAACAAATCTGCAAAGGCTTTCTTATTGGCTCTGTCTAAAACGCAGAATTATTTTTATTTTTGTTCCATTTAGATACACCATGATCTCATTATTATTAGCAGTACCGACAGAAAAAAAAACTAAAAAAAAATAAACTAAAGAATACAGAGAGTTTTCACCATTATATCATTTCAGCACTACAAACAGCAGCATTTTTGTCACTGATATGATTTAAAGCATATTAAAATAATTTACAACGAGGACGCAGGCGACGACTTGCGCAGCACTTCATGACGTCACGTCCATCCACGTCTTATCATAAACTAAAATACCGCAGCAGGTGGGATGGAAGTCGTTTTTTGTACATGAAAGGCAGCGTGTGTTTGCAATTCAGCAAGCCTCGGGTTAGTTGTGTTTTATGTAAGTGGTTACACTATTGTTTGGGATGCTCACATTTCCTGTTCGTAATGCTTATCGGTCCCGGAGTCTGGTCTGGGTGGGCTTGGGTACAGCAAGAAATCTGCACTGGATTTCCCAAATCTATCAGGCATGTGCTGATATTAGAAACAGGTCCGACACTGCGGAAAACGCAAGGGGCTGCTTTTATTGTACTAAAGAGACGCAGAAGAACCGGAGTGAATTTTGTAGAAGAGATAAATATTTGGTTTTCGATATTGTCGTCTTATCTAATTATCGGGTGAGGCAATAATATTTACAGTAGATAAAACACTGCTATAGAAACCAGGATTTTTAGAATTTGGAACTTAAATCCGATTCGACATCAAAATAAAAACTCAAACATCAAAACTGATAATTAAGTTATCAGTTAAACCTGAATTATTTGTAAGTGACTGAGTGTAAACATACTGGAATTAAGATCCGATTTGACCTAAGAAAATACACTAATTGACTAATTCTAATTATCTTCTTAGAGTGAACTAGATGTAAACACAGATCAAACAAACTACATATTTACAAAAACACAGTAGAATAAATAAGTTATTCATTTAAACATAAATTAGAACGACTTTAGTAACCCAAGTAATTAATAACCTGACATCAGTAAGTTTAATTGTCCTAGTGTGAACATAGATTTTGCAAAAATATAGAAGTCTAAATAATACAACAAAAAGCGTAAGAAACCATACATAAATGAGCCAGACGAAAACGCTCCAAAGGCGATGTATATAATATAATCAATTAATGTAAATGAATCTTAAAATGTACTAATAAGTACACAGACACTTTGTTTAATAACTAAATAACATAAATGAACGTATAAAGTTGACCCAAACACAAAATATAAGCCATTAAAGTACATATAAAAATAAATCAATCAATTTTATTTTTAAAATAACAAAAACAATAAAAACAAACGAGCAATAAAAGTGGCAGGTCGGCCAAGCGAGTTATTTTAAGACCTATTCCATAGTGGGGGAAATCTTAGGAGGACGAAGGCGGCAACCCTGCTAATTAAAAAACAGCTCATCATGTGTTTTTAATGTTGGTCATAAAGCCAGACCATAATAGTTCAGGTCTTCATTCAGGTGTTGGCTTTGCTGGTGAACTCACATGGTCTTGCTGGTAAAGCTGGTTAACCATTAAACCGAGTATCCAAAACACAGCATATGCTGATCTTTGCTGTTTCTTAAGAAGCACAGGACCACCCAAAAGGAAGCTATAATTAGCAAGCCCCCACCTATTTCTTAATTTTAGTACCAGTTTATGAATTCTTAAGATCTTACAGACCTAAATATTTTAAATAGCCCAATTAATGTTGCGACTTATCGATTTCAGTTATGAAGTATGGAATGAGTTTAACATTAAGTTTCATTCTTTTTATTTGCTCTCGTTTTATGAAAATATTAAATTATTAATATTTAGCACTGCAATTGTGTGTAATCTTAATACACTTAATCACAACATCGCAGATTTCGGGCTACATTGTGCTACAGTTTCAATGCAAGTATTTATTGTATTTCTAAAATTTAACAATAAAGTCGATGTTATAGAGCTAAAGTGGTCTAGCTGAACTCTCGCTCTCACCCACACTTATTTGCCTTACACATATTTCTTAAAGTGCATCCTCCTAAGTAACCACAAAGTTTAAAAGCACCAGTCGTTTCCAAAATAGCTTTTTTTTTGTGGCAATGTGTGTGTCCGGCACGTCAAGGGATTTGCGGCCACTTGTGTTCATACTTATGTGAGGCATAAGTGCTTACTGCTGGTTTCCAAACGAAACCGATACAGAGATAAACGCTGTGTATTTACCAGTTTACTGTCGAGACACACTGCAGCTTATTAACTCCGAAGAAGCTTCCTGACCTTCCACCAGCAGTGCAATATGAAAGCCATAAATCGTTTCCAACACCGCCACCCTGGAGCAGAGGCCGCACAAAAGCAGGCCGTGTTGCAAACTGTTCTCTGAAGGCCTAACGAATTGTTTTGACGGGGGCTTCTTAAACTGCCTCGTGTTTTTGAGCCCACTCGGTTTTCCTCGTTTAAACATTAAAATGCCATCGAGCACGATGACTTTTTATATCCAAAGCTAAAAATCTAAAACATCTGTCACACGTAACTTGATTAAAACTAACATGACAACTATGCAAAGTTTAACTGCCAATGGATTAACGACACACGTGTAGAATAGTAACTACTTAATGACTGATTAAAACAGTGTATGTATACAGCGTTGGGCACCCAAAAACCATTCAACATCAATGGTTGTTGCTCTCATTTGCTGCTACAACAGTCTCCACTTTTCTATGAAGGCTTTCTGATTGATTTTGGAACATTATTTAAAACTAATGTTGAATAAAAGTCTTGACTCACTGCTGATTTATCACAACTGTATATGTTGAATTCAAGTCCTCGTGATTACCAACCCACTGGCATTTATTTATTGTTTCAAGACGGCAGGGCAGAAAGTTGATGGAATGACAGGTAGTGGAAACTTATAAAAGTGTCATATTGAGAGCGACTGAGTTACTCTGTGCTGTGTTTGTCTATGGAGATTCGATGCCTGTTTAGCTAAGGAAGGTAAGCAATAAGAGCTTCAAAGACTCTCACATAGATTTTACTATACAATGAATAGGCCTTCATATTGAAATTAATATTAGCCAGGTTTCTTCCACTTTATCCACAAAGAGCTGACGTGGCTGAAGGTTTTCATTCCAGTCAAATTCAAGCACACTGAGTAATTATTTAGGGACTGAAGTAGAAGCAGGTGTAGCCACTGCTTGGATGGTTTGAAACCTGCAGTCACACCGGCTCTTTATTAATGCTGAAGACCCTGATATAGGTCAAAGCGCTTCAAAACTTTCTGGGATGCTTCATCCCGGGACCCGTGTGCTTTGCAGCGCTTTTAGGGATGTAACACACCTGCACTGTGAGTATAGTATTCATAATACAGTTTTAATCTGTACCAGAAATATTATCCAGTAGAGCAGCGCTATCAAGAAACAATTAAAAACGCCCTCGAGCAAATTGATTACAAGCCGTAATTGTGCTTACCACACATAGGACTTGTAGTAAACATGTTGTCCACTAGAGGTCACTATGGAATGCTGATTCTGAACGAATAAACGAATAAATATACAAACATTAAATATACAAACTATTAGCAAGTCCAGTCAGTTATATAAAATGCATAATAATAAAACAATTAGCTTGGAGTAGCTTTAAAATAAATTTGTTCACCCTTAATACCAGCAGAATGGTTTGTTTACATGTTTAGCATAGCCTACATTTGAAGCCTGACTATGATTCACTCGTTTTTATCTGCTTTAACCCAGACTTTGAAACTGTGGGCCCAGACCAACCAATGTCCCACACACAGGCCCTCAGGACTGTTATTTCCTGCACAATTGACTTTTACATTTAATCTTCTTAACATAATTCTCAGTGTGACAAAATGACAGACATCAAGAATGATAGAAAATGTCTTAAATAGAAATGCATTAAACTTCATTATTTCAGTGTTGTCCTGTTTCTTTTAAGTGTGCAGCACAGTACAGTATATTTATTTAATGGGAAAAAATGCACATTATGGCATAGGATTTATTAAGACGTTTACATTTAACTAAAACTATTGAAAAAAATGACTTCTTGACTTTTTGAAACGGTAGACTAAAATGGCTAAAAGTGAAAATAGGAAGTCATTTTCTCCACTAACGTTCAGCATAAATGAATACTACTGTACTGCACATTTTATGTGCACTTTAAGTAAAAAAAATATTGTGAAATATCCCATCATTTTTGTGAGCAGTGTAGGAAGTCACAGTGACGACACCAAATTCAATGAGGAAGTTCAGTTGGAGGTCAGATTAGTTTTTCTTTTTTAAATGATTGATGTTTGATGTCTATCATCTTGTCACGCTAAGTAGAAAGGTGAAGCCAGTTTGTTAACTGTGTTAATAATATTAAACAAAAGTCAAATGTGAAGCTCATTTCACTGCCTCTTACGTACTGTAACGGCTTACTCAACAGGGGGCGCTACAGGTCAATAAAATCACTCTGTTGCACTTATTTTATTTGCTAGAACCATTCCAGACAGCCTTTAGTTCTCACGATCTACACACCGAGCTCTAATGGTCAAACTGTCTTGTGGTTCCTGACCACTGACGTAACATCTTCACATGGTTCATCATTCATTCGCCTTCCATGAGTCTTAGTCAGAGTGACGAGTGTGTGTGTGTGTGTGTGTGAGTGAGTCATTAAGGGTGCAGTAGACGCCGTGTGAACCAAAACCACCACTTTCCACTTACCGAGCAATGCAGAAGTAAATTAAACCGAAAAATATTTCTTACAAAATGTAATGTAAATTCTATAGACACATCCATTTTAAAGGTTCTCGTATGAGATTATTCACTAGTGGTTATCTATGGTTGCCATGTGGTTTATAGATGATATAATAGAAAGAACCTACTGATCTTCTTCAGTACATGAAACCGTCATTTGTAGTTTGACTGATTGTCTTGTGACTAATGTTTCAAACACACCTGAGTTAAGAGCACTTGTTCCAGTCCTCGTGAATTGTTGTGGCTCCATGTTTTGGTGTCGACGCGTGGCTCTGACCTCTTCCTATAGTTGCTTCACTGTAAACCACAAGTTGCTTTAATATATATATATATATATATATATATAAACTACCAAGTAACTGAGTGAAAATGTATAATGTACCACGTATCAAGCCCTAACATCATTTACGATCTGAACAATTATTACCCCTGTCATCACAAGCACCAGTTTGGGGTCATGTGATCTGCACAAAAAGTTGATGATCAAGTAGCAGGTTGCTATCAGCTGGGAACCCATGACCTCTTGGTTTTAATTCATAACCGATTTATGTAAATAAATGGACTGCTGGCCATGGACTTTGATTAGATTAGGTCATACAAACTGCTTCTTTAGGCCTCTACTGGATCTTAATGGAAAACAGAACTCGAACACTGGTGACTGTTTTAAGGCTACATAGGAAACTTCAACTGAATCAAACTGTGATATTGAATTGATTACCAAAGTACTTTAGTTGGTCATTAATTTTGATGGAATTAATTCATTCACACTTTCTTATCCACTTGAACCTGATCAGTGCCTACAACAGAGCCAGTGCCTAGCTAGTGACAAAACAAACCTAGACAGGGTGCCATTCCATCGTATGGCACACACACACACGCAGGCACACACACACACACGCACGGGGGCACTTTAGAGTTATCAATTAACCTAACACTCATGTTGCAGGACTGCGAAAGTGAGTAATCATTAATTAGTAAAGCAATTCATGACGAGTCATTGTAAATATTCACGAAGTGATCATGTGTCATGCAGGAGAAATGTATTAATTATTTAGTAATTAAGGCAGAATATAAATATTAAGCATTACGTCTTCATAAGCTTTTGATGTTTGTGGCCCTCAAATAAAGTGTTACCCAATTCAATGTCTCTCAGCTCTGGAGAACTAACTGTGCGTTACTCCATTTCTCTATATTTCAGTGTTTTACCCGCTGTGACTCACCACACTTGACCACATCTTGACTAACAAAAAGGTGGAGGAATTCCTGGGAGTATGGACAACAGGGAACAATGGCCCCATGTCTGCTATGAGGGTAACTAAAGTGTTCTCGAATACATTTATAATCACATTAATACTGCAATCATCAAGAAAAAAAGCTAAATCAATCATTGTCGCCAATGGAGTGTCATGTATTGATTTACACTGACTCAACACTTTTTGCGTAATACTACGACGCTTGTTTAGCTAAGTAGTGACCAAACCTGTCAGAAAATTAAACAGGCTGAAATAAGGAAACTTGAAAAACGTCTAACGATCCATCCCTCTTGAGTAAGCGCTTTATACTTGTTCAAATTAAATGCAGAGCCACTGGGTGTGAGGTGACAACGTAGCATTTACATTTAGTTGTTCAGCCGATGCTCTTATCCAGAGTTACTTACAACTGATACATTGTGGGTTAAGGGCCTTGCTCAAGGGCCCAACAGTGACAGTTTCTCAGAGGTGGGACATTCTATTTCACTGTCCAGTACCTTAACTACTGCGCAATTACAGGCTATTGCTCAGTCAAACCCAATCACACCTAAGGACAATTTAGATCAGCCATCCCAGGGACTGGGCTCTGCTTTTACAGCATCACTCATTTGTAACGCATTCATAAAATGACAGAAACATTTCTGGATTCTCCATAGGAATCAAAGTGGCAGTAGAATGGGTTCCACAAATCTACCAACTCTCAATATGTCACATTTAGAGGTTTCTGCTTCCAACAAGTCACTTAATCCCTCCCACTGAGGACTCATTTTACAATCGTTTTTGATATCATTTTGTTTATTTTTTAAACTAATAATTTAAATTGTATTATTGGTTTGTTATTTGATTTAAATTGTTATTTACCTATAATTTAATATACTTAATAAGTATTTATTTAACTAACATTTAAGGCTACCCATGTTGGATGGGTCCCCTGTTGAGTCTTGGTCTTCCCAATGTTTCTTCCTGCTACTTTCAGGGAGTTTTTCCTTTCCACTGTCGCCCTAGGCTTGCTCAACTTGGGATTGTCCTTTTAAGATATAATAATATAATACTGTAAAGCCACTTTGAGACAATGTACCATTGTAAGAAGCACTATATAAATAAATTTGAATTGAATTGAATTAAGTCTTGCATGGAGCCCTAGACCGAGGAAGATTGACAGTCATCTTGTGTTTCTTCAGTTTTCTTATAATTTCGCCAACAGTTGTTACCTTCTCACCAAGCTGTTGCCTATTGTCCTGTAACCCATCCCGGTCTTGTGCAGGTCTACAGTTTTGTTCCTGGTGTCCTTTTGGTATCATACACTGTGATTTTCTGAATTTTATTCTCACAGTTGAGATTTGTACCTGGGAAAACTTGCGAAATCGGCAGTGTATTACTTATTTCCCCACTGTACATGTAAGCCTTATATTAATAATGGTGGGGCTCTTTGACAGAAAAGGACAAGACTTTATCAAAGAGGTTAATGCCACTAGGGTGTAATCATTCACATAAACGATTGCCTCTTTCATGGAAACTGGTAGGGAAAAAAACTATTTGAAACTAACATTAACAGTGAAAGGTGCAGGAAGGAATCCTTTGATGGTTATATTTCATTGTGTTTTGTAAATTATGATTATCTGTTATTTGTGACAATCACTTGGTGATATAAGATTCATTATTGCAAATTTGAGAGCATTTAGCATTCCTAATCTTTCTCTATTTTTGGGTTTTACAGGGTTAATGTTCAAACGGATAAACTTTATTTTGCAAAAATATGGAATTTGACGCCTGCAACACGTTCCAAAGAAGTTGGGACAGGCCTAATGGGGCATTCTTTTTCTTGGCTGCGTATCTTGATATTAAAACATCATGCCATATGTACCACTTAATAATTTACAACCCCAATTCAAATGAAGTTGGTACGTTGTGTAAAACATAAATAAAAACAGAATATGATTATTTACAAATTCTTTTTAACTCATATCCGATGCCTAATCAGTTCCATGATACATCATAATATTCATTTTGCACACACAAATGAATCATTTCGCCTGCATTCATATTGTGAAAATGCTGTCTGGTGCTGTCTGCTGTCTAGTGTTTTGTGCACTCCTGATATAAATACCTTCTCATTTAGAAGGTGGGATATTTCTGTTCTCCCCTTAAAGAGTTGAGAACATGACTTGTTGAGATGTCCATTTTCAGTTTAACATTTTCAGTACCTAATTTAGAAAAGTCGTTCAGATAGTATATTTTCACATTGCAGAAGCCTTTTTAAAAAAAAACTTCCAATAAGAAAAATCATTTTCAGCATAATATTGAAATGCAGTGGCAATGGAGACTTTCTCATTGTATCTCCTTTCTGTTTATTATCTGCAGATTGGTCAAGACTTTAACTCCAGCATGAGGAGGGTCCGTTTCATCACGGGTACTAAACATGTGCAAGTGCATATTTACTGTCTGGCACTGTTTCATTTGGCACTAAAATATATAAAAGTGAAGGCTATTACCTCATGATTAACCACTGATTAAAACAAGAGCTTTAGAATTTAATTTAGATTGCTCAGATAGGAGGGAAGTAGATCATTTAAGAAAAGTTAATGAGCTTTTCTGAACAGCATTTACTTTTGCTTCTTTTTTGATAGCCATTTGTTCTAGCAGGTTTGTGGTTCAGATTATACTTAATGGAATTCAAATATTTCACGCTGGGAATTCGGATAGTAGAAATCCAGATGGCAGGGTTTAGCTGGACTGTGATCACTGTCAGCAGAGCAGTCAGCAGTAACAAATATCTGGGAAGCACCATTCAGCAGAACCCCAAATAGGTCAGACACAGCACTGTGGTTGTGAAAAAGGCCAGTTCAACACTCATTTTGGCTTTGGCTTTGCATCTTGCTCACCAACCACAAGTTACAGCAAACAGTGTGATGTACAGAAAATCAGCTTATGTCTGCTCTCCACCCTTGATGATCTTTACTCATATAGGATGAACACTGTGAGAAACATCATGGCATACCCCTTATACCCTGGTCACTCATTCTTCCTGGTTTCCAATTCAGTAGAGACCAAAAGCAAAAGCCTTTAGTCAGACCGACTATCAGCTTCATTCGCCAGGTCATCATCCTCCTAAACAAGGACCCCTCTTACATGCAATACATCCACTATAAGTTTCGCACATGCACTTCATTACAACTAGTACACAATTTCACCTACTTCAGAGCAGTGCGCACATGCACTTCATTACAACTAGTACACAATTTCAACTACTTCAGAGCAGTGCGCACATGCACTTTAACCTGTTAAAATATTTACAAAAATAATGTGATGTTAAGAAGTACATTTACATTTGCTGCTCAGTTATCTTAGATGCATATACTGTGCATGTACCTGTATATGTACCGCAACAGTCTAGTACATTATCTGTACTATATTGGTATAGTCTATTTTTTTTATTTGACCTTAAACTGTACTTTTTTTAACTTTCATTTTAATTGCCGTGCCAAGAGAATTTCCTTGTACACTTGGTACTTTGTAAATAAATGGTTCTTAATGTGATTCTGTATTATAACACTTATTATAATAATATAATTATAATATATAATTACTTGGTCAAATGTAGCTCTAAACCTGAACATGGTAACAAAGAAAATTAATGATTAAACAGGCACCATTAAAAATACAGGCAAGGGCACTGGTTTGGATATGGACAGTGGGAACAGGTCCTCTGGACTAGCACTACATTTACAGCTCTTAACAGTCGCACTTATTTTGATAGACTTACAAAAGTGCTTTCTATTTTTCCTAGTTGACCTAACCTCATGTTAGTACAAAATAAGCAATAGCAAAGAACACAATCTGCTATAACCTGCTAGAATCTGATGTAGGTAAAATCAACAAACACACAAGCAAAGGTCAGTAAAGAGGTGAGTTGTTAGTCGACGCTGAAACCAGACAAACAGCAGCATTCTGAATGAGTTGCAGGGGTCTGAGCGTACAGCTTAAAAGATGAGCCAGAAGAGTTGCATAATTCTAGATTTGATATAGCAACAGATCGAACAAGCACCTGGGTGGCTTCCCTGGAAAGGAAGGGTCGAATTCTCATAATGTTGTAGAGGAGGCATCAACATGACTGGTTATCAAAGAGAACTCCACATTTCTTTGCATTCTCTGAAGGTGTGATGGAGGAGTTCAACTGGGAAATGGCAAGAACTTAACAAGGGGACCCATCTGTAAGAATGTAGAGCAGATTAGGTTTGCTGTGGATTTGCTTCAGATGCTCTTCTGATACTCGGTTCATATGCTGTTTTGATACTCGGCTCATATGCTGTTCTGATACTCGGCTCATATGCTGTTCTGATACTCGGTTCATATGCTGTTCTGATACTCGGCTCGTACGCTGTTCTGATACTCGGTTCGTACGCTGTTCTGATACTCGGTTCGTATGCTGTTCTGATACTCGGCTCGTACGCTGTTCTGATACTCGGCTCGTACGCTGTTCTGATACTCGGTTCGTACGCTGTTCTGATACTCGGCGGTAGGCTGTTTTGATACTCGGTTCGTACACTGTTCTGATACTCGGTTCGTACGCTGTTCTGATCCTCGGTTCGTACGCTGTTCTGATACTCGGTTCGTATGCTGTTCTGATACTCAGTTTGCACGCTGTTCTGATACTCGGTTCATACCCTGTTCTGATACTCGGTTCGTACCCTGTTCTGATACTCGGTTCGTACGCTGTTCTGATACTCGGTTCGTACGCTGTTCTGACACTCGGCTGGTACGCTGTTCTGATACTCGTTTCGTATGCTGTTCTGACACTTGGTTCGTGCGCTGTTCTGATACTCGGTTCGTAAGCTGTTCTGATACTCGGCTGGTACGCTGATCTGATACTTGGTTTGTATGCTGTTCTGATACTCGGCTCGTATGCTGTTCTGACACTCGGTTCGTATGCGGTTCTGACACTCGGTTCGTACGCTGTTCTGATACTCGGCTCGTACGCTGTTCTGATACTCGGTTCGTACGCTGTTCTGACACTCGGCTCATACGCTGTTCTGATACTCGGTTCGTATGCTGTTCTGACACTCGGCTCGTACGCTGTTCTGATACTCGGCTCGTACGCTGTTCTGAGACTCGGCTCGTACGCTGTTCTGATACTCAGTTTGCACGCTGTTCTGATACTCGGTTCGTACCCTGTTCTGATACTCGGTTCGTACGCTGTTCTGATACTTGGTTCGTACGCTGTTCTGATACTCGGCTGGTATGCTGTTCTGATACTCGGTTCGTATGCTGTTCTGACACTCGGTTCGTACGCTGTTCTGATACTTGGTTCGTACGCTGTTCTGATACTCGGCTCGTACGCTGTTCTGATACTCGGTTCGTACGCTGTTCTGATACGCGGCTGGTACGCTGTTCTGATACTTGGTTCGTATGCTGTTCTGATACTCGGTTCGTATGCTGTTCTGATACTCGGTTCGTATGCTGTTCTGACACTCGGCTCGTACGCTGTTTTGACACTCGGTTCGTACGCTGTTCTGATACTCGGCTCGTACGCTGTTCTGACACTCGGCTCGTACGCTGTTCTGACACTCGGGTCATACGCTGTTCTGACACTCGGTTCGTACGCTGTTCTGATACTCGGTTCGTACGCTGTTCTGATAGATAGATAATTAACAAAGATAATTTTATTGTTCCTTTTTTTTCACATAGCCATTTGCACTCATCATAACTAAATCTACAAAATTACTAAAAACCAGTCAGTCAATGTGATCGGTATCAGTGATCGGCAGTGATCGACACTCATGGGTAATCGGAATCAGTAGCATAAAATATGATCGGAGCATCCCTAGTGATAAGCAATCCAGAATGTTAGTGAAATAATCAGAGTCTTCACAGACTGTAATAATGCACAGAAATAGTAGCAGGATGTGAGTGTCACTCTAAGTAAATACACACAAGCCCTGCTCTCAATTCATATCTTATACTAACCCCAAATTGGTTTATAATATACAAAAATAAAAATACTAATTAGCACAGGAACTAGCTAAATTTAGCAAATAGTACACTCAAGCAACAGCCTGCCTTATTGCATCACAGTAAATTGTGCCATCCACAAATTTATTACCAATATGGCAACTCTAAACTATTGACTATTGCTTATTTGTACTATCATTAGTTGGTACAAATACATTTGGTCTACTAGGAAGAATATGAAGTCGCTCTGGATAAGGGAGTCTGCTGTATGCTGTAAATGTAAAATGTAAAACTGCAAATTGCAACTGTAATTTTAATCAGCTCCACGATGGCTTACCAATGTTTTGCTTAATCAGCATTAGTCAGTTTGCTGCTAAATACAGAATTTTCAGAGGTAGTTTCCAAACCTCCTGTTACTTACATGGAGTGGTCATAACATAAATCAAAAACCTGACTGTACAAAAAACAATTTTGTTGCAATTCAACCATTCTCACAAATAATTATCTTCAACTAAATGATCATAAAACTAAAATACTTAATACTTTTTGCCCCCTCCAGATTTACGGAAACTATGTCTGAGAATCTGGGCGATCTCTCCAGGTTTAGGAAAACTAGTGTAAAAAATCTTGCGGTTATTTTTGATCAAGAATTTAGTTTTGAAAAACAGATAAATGCTGTTGTAAGGGCCAGTTTTTTCCAGCTTAGAGAAATTTAAAAAATTAAGTCGTTCCTCTTGTGCAAGCTTATACAAATTATACATGCGTTTACTGCAATGCACTATATCTGGGAATAAATAAAACATCATTGGCATGTTTATAACTGGTACAAAATGCAGCAGCAATAATGCTTACTGGCACAAAAAATCGAGATAATATCACCCCGGTTCACTTCAATGGCTTCCTGTTTACTACAGGATCCAATTTAAAGGACTTTTATTTGTTTTTAAAGCACTGCACGGGCTAGCACCATCCTACATAAATTACTCTGCCCATACTCTGCTCCACGGTTCCTAAGGTCATCTGACCAGATATTGTTAGCTGTCCCCCGGTCACGTCTGAAGCTGAGAGGTCATGGAATGATCTTCCTCTAAATGTCATCACCCTCATTGGCAATTTTTAAAACAAGACTTAAAACTTATCTTTTTACCTTGTTTTTCGAGTTGTATATTTCGTTTTATCCTACGCTGTTGTGTTTTTTATTTCTATAAACTTGCTTTTTAAAGCACTTTGGTCAACATTTTTGTGTTAAATGTTCTATAGAAATAAATAATTACTTACTTACTTACACAGTCAACAGTCATCTCACAACTTTTTTACTGCTGCTATTTTACCATATACATGCCACTGCATTACATCCTCAAAAATACAGAAAAATTGTACTGGATTTGTCAAATAATAAAAGAACTGCCGTTTATTTTATTAAGCTGGATATCTGTAAATAAAAAAACAGTTGTTCATAACTCTTTGACTGTACATAGGACACTTAATTTTTTAAACAATAGGTCCCATTTGCTCCAAAATTTCCAATCCAAAATTCCAATGCATAATTGCAATATTTTCTAAATATTTACAACAACAAGTAAACTAATGTCTACATTAAATCTAAATAACAATGTTCCATACATTTGTACATTATCAAATATGGTGTTGTTTATAGTGATGTAAGCCAGAGTTGGGTAACAAGATGTACAGTGGGGTATAGAAAGTATTCAGACCCCTTTAAATGTATCACTCTTTGTGTCATTGCAGCCATTTGCTAAAATCAAAAAAGTCTTTCATGTGTGTTTTGGCAAACTATGCATATGCATATGCAATTTCATATGTCTTGCACTGAGGAGAATCTTATGTCAGGCTACTCTGCCATAAAGCCCCGACTGATGCAGGGCTGCAGTAATAGATGACTTTGTGGAACTTTCTCCCATCTCCCTACTGCATCTCTGGAGCTCAGCCACAGTGATCTTTGGGTTCTTCTTTA
>JAUZST010000732.1:0-20348 GCA_034779995.1 Parotocinclus haroldoi
TACTGAATTGCACTTGACACAAGTTTGAAGTTTTTAATTTCAAATCATGATTCGATGGCATTTTGGACTGGCCAGTTGGAAGGATAATGATTTGAGGAGCAAATCAGGAGCACTCGGTAGAAGTCTAAAACACTTGCCTGCCATCATGCTGACCAAGGTTCGAATCTTGAAGGTGCCTGATCTGGAGATTTGGTACCTGTGGAGGCTGTATGGTGAGCTCATCGTCATGTTCAAGAAACCAGTTTGAGATTATGTTCGGACATCAAAAAATGCTATACTGTTTTCATCAAGGGATGCACATGGTCAGCAACAATACTACAGTCTGGGTTTTTTAAACGGTGCTCAGCTGGTATTATGGGGCACAGAGTGTGCCAAGAAAATCCCGCATACCATGACACAACAAGAAGCAGTCCGAACTACTGATTCGAGGCACCTGGCTTTAATGTTAAGCCAAATTCTGAATGTCGCAGTAGAAATCGAGACTGATCAGACCGGGCAATGTTTTTCAATTGTCCAATTTTGGTGAGCCCGTGTGATTTGTGGTCTCAGTTACCTGTTCTTAGCTGCCATGAGTTGCACCTGGTGTCGTCTTCTGCTGCTGTGGCCCAACTGCTTCAAGGTTCGAATGTGATGTTTGTTCAGAGATGCTCTTCTGCATACCTCAGTTGTAACGAGTGGTTATTTGAGTTATTGTTCGCTTTCTATCAATTCAATTCAATTTTATTTGTACAGCGCTTTTAACAATAGACATTGTCACAAAGCAGCTTTGCATTGATGCAGGAACAATTGTCACAAATTGGATTCTACTGTCCCTAATGAGCAAGCCAAATGGCAACAGTGGAAAGGAAAAAATCTGAGATTCAACGGAGGAAACTTCTAGAGGAACCAGACTCAGAAAGGAAACCCATCCTCATTTGGGTAATAAACATCATTAACATATATAATAAGTATATCAGCTCGTACGGGTATGGACAATCTCCTCTGACCCCTGGCATCAACAAGGCATTTTCACTCACAGAACTGCCCTCACTGGACAATTCTCTCCCTAGGGACGATGCTACGTGTGAAAATCCCAGTAAATCAGCAGTTTCTGAAAGAATCAAACCAGCCCATCTAGCACTAACAAACAGGACACATTCAAAGTCACTTCCAAGTCATCTTTCTACCCCATCCTGGTGTTATGTCGTGCAGAAAAATTATACTTGCCACTTGCACACTTGTGTGATCTACATGAAGTTTTATTTATACTCAAGCTCAAAGGCAGCAAAAGTCTTGGCCCCGCGCGTGAGGAACTAAACATGGCAGGATGATATGTAACTGTTTATACAGAGCATATGTGTGGAGAGTCTGGTGCTATTTACAGCTCACGTCGCACTCACATGTAATTGCAATTAATTCATTAAGACAACTCCAGGAGTCAGGGACTAAATCCCATGCTGGAAGCCTCCGTCCTTGGCCTGACGTTACGACCTCTCTGTGTTACTGGAAAAGCTTTTTAAAGCTTTGGGATGACAACAGAGGATTTAAATAGCTGGCGGGTCTTCAGTAAGTCCGGTGAAATGAAACAGAGGTAAGGATTGCTGGCTCTGGCCCGTCCCCTCTCTGAGCGTTCAGGGCTCAGGTTACCACGCACAACGCTAATGCTTTTGAGGAGTGGAAATTTACCGTCTAGGTCCCGTGTCATCTCCCACGCCTTAGCCGAGCCCAATCTGCTGATAGCATTTAAATTGTCTTAGAGTGAGGAGGCGGGCGTAGCGTCAATCTGGGTTTACTTTGAGCTGCGAACACTTTTAGACCGACAGCAGAGGCATGGTGACAGAGGACAGACAGCAGGACTAACTAACTGACGGAGCCATGAAGGAGATGTAAGTCTAGGAAATGATATATAACTGTTTAGCATCTGATTTTTCCTCATTATGATTATAATGAACCATCTTAATTGACATTCTACATGAGCTGTGAGATTTGAAATGACAGTACCTATATGTAATTTAATATGCCCTAGCTGAAATGTCCAACAGATATGAACTTCCTAGCCAAGTGACTTTCTGTATGAATGAGGACACGGGACACCAGCGGTGCATGATTTAACTCTTATGTAATGGAATGCATTTCGGATGTAGAAAGCCTTTGAGATACAGAAATGAACTGGTTAGCCAGAGAGGATCAGTATGAGCCGTTGTCTGATCTTCGTAGCCAAATTACGTGTATATGTTGGGGACATATTAAGGAGTCGGTTGACGTCCAAGACCTTAGAGAAAACCCCAATATAAAGTATTTTACATATTCAAAATGTAAAGTCACAATGGAACTAAAGAAATGTGCTGGGATTATTAAGGGGGTTTAGAGGCGGATCAACAGGATGTTTTTCTCCTTTAATTAACATTTCTATAACGACACCAAGCGCTTACATATGTCTATATCAGGAGATTATTTATGAAGGAAAGTTTCATTAACTTAATTTTTTTAAGGTAAGTATTTACAAAGGAATAACTAGGGTCCACATCAAGCAGTCCAACGAAATGAAAGGAAGAACAACCGGGTAGGGAAGATTGCAAAGACACCAACAAATCTGAGAAAATGTCCATATATGCTGAACATGGAAGCCACCAGCCATCACTTGGATCATTCCAGGTGTATTTTAGATGTTAAACGATTATGTTTAAACAATAAACTTTCTTTGTTCTGTTTGAACTTTCCCCGCCAATTCATTAGACTTTTAAAACACATCAACAAAAACCGACTCTTAGTTACTATTTTTAGTGGTGTTTAATTTAGGGGTGCTTCAGCATATATAAACCCTTTGTGTATTCCGTCTTGAATCTTGGGGGCTGGGACTGTTGGTGTAAGCACACCAGAGAATCCCCCCTCCCAACCCTGACATTGACAGGATGAAGACCCTGACCAGGCAGAACTGAAGGTGTCTGGCGAAATGTAAAGGATGACACATCATAAACAAAAGACCAGACTAAGGAACGGAGGACTACATAAGGAGCTGCTGATGGATGAAGAAAAGGGTCAAAATGCAGAGGAACTTTATGCAGGATGATATGGGCAAAAAGTGACCAAGAACTCAAGATGCGCAATATGGCAGTTTGTCTGGGACCTTTCCAGTTGATGTTCAGTGGTTTTAAAATCAGCTCTCTGTCTTAAATAACTTACAGGAATATGTAACTTTTTTTTCCCTCACCAGAGGTCGCGTAACTATTTTGAGTGCACTTTGAGCGCGACTCATTTTTCCATCCATGCCAAACTGAAAAGGATCCAGGCTCTGGGGCGCCAGAACATTTCTGACATCTTTATCTGGCTCGGCGGGATGAGATCTGGGCTTCTCCATGGCGCTTTTGGCCCATGCTTTGAAACCAGAACCCGTGAGCCAGTAATAACAATTCCCTCCTTGAATTGCCTCTTGACACATAGCATTGGCGACACATGCTCAGTTTAGTTAGTTTGTTTGTTCTTCTATCTTTGTGTCATCAGTCTTGAGTGTCACATTAATGTTTAAGACGTAGTTTAAGCATCTCTTTATGCTATGGATAGACGGGATTGTTGGTTTATTTCCTTATTATACCACCCGACCATGCATTTTGACATAAATTTTTATTCGCATATTAAGAAAATGTTCAGTGGGTGTATTTCATACAAAATACTTGGATGCAGAATCGTGCACAAATGCTGCAAATGTACATTTCATTTAATTGATTTAACAGCAGATGGTGCCAAACGTCCGCATTATTTTGGTGACACCTGCCAGTAAAGCAGTGTAACTGCATGTCCTTCATACAGCTTGCATTTTGCATAAATGTAATACTAATACTAATGTAATCCTGGAATTGCTTACTAGATACATATGGATACAGTGTGTCAGTATCCACTGTAGTGAGTAAAAACTAATGACTTCTAATAATTTTTGTTTTATTTCCAGAATCTAAGTGGTCCATGTCTAATGTTGATCTCTGTTCTCACCCCACAGCATGGCACAAAAGGAGAAGCTCCAATGTCTGAAGGACTTCCACAAAGACACACTGAAGCCATCCCCGGGAAAAAGTCCTGGAACCCGGCCCGAGGACGAGGCAGAGGGTAAACACCCGCAGCGAGAGAAGTGGGCAAGCAAGCTTGACTTCCTTCTGTCAGTGGCTGGAGGTTTCGTTGGTTTAGGGAATGTCTGGCGTTTTCCGTACCTCTGCTACAAGAATGGTGGAGGTGAGCGAAATGACATTCATGACCCCAAAAGTAGCATTTTAAAAAAGTAAGCTCATTTATAAGATTAGTTTGAAAAAAGAAAAGCTGAAAGCTGACAAATAAAATAGCCACATAGACAACAGTAAATAAGTAGCTTAAAATTAATTAATAGGTTAATTAACCTAATTAACCTTTTTTTTTAAAAAAAAGTGTTGCTTAGAGTTATATCAAAGATTAAAAAACAGGAAAATGCTTATGAAATCAAAAGAGATACAGTGAGGCCAATGTATACTTAGAAAGATGAGAGAGGTCTGTAATTTCCATCATAGATACACATCAACTATGAGAGACAAAATGAGGAAATCACATTGTAGGATTTTTTAAAGAATTTATTTGTACATTATGGTGAATAAGAAGTATTTGGTCAATAAAATAAGTTCAACTCAGTACTTTGCACACACTGTAGCTGGTATCTTGGCCCATTCCTCCATGCAGATCTCCTCTAGAGCAGTGATGTTTTGGAGTTGTCACTGGGCAACACGGACTTTCAGCTCCCTTCACAAATTTTCTATGGTGTTGATGCCTGGAGACTGGCTAGGCCACTCCAGGACCTTAAAATTTAATTAAATTCAATTCAGTTCAATTCAATTTTATTTATATAGTGCTTTTTAAAATGTAGCATTGTCTCAAAGCAGCTTTACAGTAATACAATTATCTAAAAGGCCAATCCCAAGTTGAGCAAGCCCATGGCGACAGTGGAAAGGAAAAACTCCCCAAAATGGTAGGTAGAAACCTTGGGAGGAACCAAGACTCAACAGGGGACCCATCCTCCATGGGCGGTCTTGATGTTAATTAGACAAATCCGTGACTCTGTGTGTTCGGGATCATTGTTATGTTGGATGACCCAGCAAATTAAGCCAGAACATCTGCTCAATGTTTAAATGTAACATAAAATACACAGAACATTATTTATTTTTAAAAATCACTCTCAATTTCACTCTCATAATGGAAAAATACGTTTAGAAAAACGTGTTCATGGTTCCATAGTTGGTTCAAGAGTTCAAGTCCATATTAGGAAAAAAGAGCAGTTTCAGTCGCATACAGGAAGTAAAGAGCTAAAAGACGACCACGGAGATATTGCAGGTTCACATGGCGATGAACGACCTAAAAAGGGCATGTAAAAATAGGGCAAAAATTGAAACTAAAAAAATGATAGATTGCTGAAATTGACAGAAGGTACAAATAAAATCAAAACCAAGAATAAAGGTGTATAAAATACAGAAAATAGGGAAAATTAAATAAGATAAGAATAAAAAACATGCATAATAGAATACAGAAAGAAAATAAGAAAAAATTGAAGAAAAGGGGAGAAGTTAAGAATTGTAAAGAAAACAAAGACCAAACCAAGACATCCAAAAGAACAAAAAGGGAAACAAATATTTTTCGAATGATAAATATATTTAAGTGGTGGCACGGTGGTACAGTGGTTAGGGGGTCACCTTGAAATCCACCTGTCTGGGGTCTGTGTGTCCTCCCTGTGTCTGCGTGGGTTTACTCCTGATGCTCTGGTTTCCTCCTAAAATGGATTGGTGCCCTGTTTATGGTTGTTGGAACACATTATTCTTAAGCAGAACACACTGAATAAAAGTATGTAAAGTCAAATAATGCTGTTACTTTAAAAGTAGTATTAAAGAACTGCTGTGGAGTTCATGGAATTGAGTGATTAATGTTTGTGTTTTGTCCGTGTGCAGGTGCTTTTCTCATCCCATACTTTATCTTCTTGTTTGGTGGGGGTCTGCCTGTGTTCTTCCTCGAGGTGGCTCTTGGGCAGTTCACCTCTGAGGGGGGGATCACATGCTGGGAGAAAATCTGCCCCATCTTCACTGGTAAGTCTGTGGAAAAGTACGGAGTGGAGTTCCACTGATTTGAATAGTATTCACATAACAGAACTTCTTCTTTATTACGAATTTGTCATTTGTAAAACTCTATAACAGACTTTAACACACAGTACCAGAAAAAGCAGAGCATGCAGGCATATGCCATTTACGTGATATATAGAGAATGATTCTTGCATATCAGAATAACATTGAATCTCTTTTGAAGTCATGCCATGCTCTTTGATGTTTCCTCCACGTTATTAAATAAACAAAACTCCAAATAAAGGATAAATGTCCGGATATTCACAAGCAACTTCTGATGCACCAGACCTTCAGAGCCTGTGGCCGAAAGCAAATCTAAAAACAAAAGTTTCTTAAATAATACTGGTGACCATAACGGATTATAATAGAAAAAAATCCAATCTTTATTTAATTAGTGTATTTGAATAGTAAAACTAAACAAATGATAGAAACACCCCACAGCAACCTAAAACAATCTTTCTGTTCTTGTTTAAAACAAACAACAAAATAGACATAAAAATACCTAAAACACACTTACAAATCCTAGAGTTGCGGTAACAATGAGGCAAAACATACATTTTGGCTATAAAATATACATTTTGGATAGACAACTGAGAATTTGGTACTGGAACTGAAATCTTTAGTAACTTTATCATTGGATTTGGTAACTTTTTAATACTAGAACGTTTTTGTGGTAGAGACACAAAACCAAATCTTTATTACTGGAGCAGATACTCGGTTACAAAATGAATAACTTTGGCATTGGAATGGATATCCTTGTCTGTGGAAATATAACAATACATTTCCAGCATTTAAATAAATAACAATAAATATAATAACTCTTTAATATTTGAACCTTTGCTCCTTTTTTGCTCCTGGAATCTTCAGTACTGGAATTGGGTATCCATGATAAAACTGATAGCTTTGGAGGTGGAACGGATTTAATACTAAAAAAAAAGTTAAGCTGCTTTTAAACCTGAAATCTCCATTTGTCCCCACATACTGAGCGCAGGTAGCATAGAGCATGTGCTAATTTCTGTGTTACCATGGCAGCAGAGTAGCAAAACATCAAAGTGATGACTAGCAATGAGCCCGAGCAGCAAGAAGGACGGAGACGATAACCGGGCAAATGTGAGCGATGTTAGGAATTTTATAGAATGCACAGGTTTTAATGTAAGATGCTAAGTCGATGTGTTGATGTTTTGTTTGCACTGTGACATCCGTGTGCTTGGTAAATCATTCATTCCTGCTTTGAGAGATAAACCCAGTGTATTAGTTCATGTTTACCTACCATGGTACACGAGGCCGTTTCACCACTCAGCAGCTTTGCACCACAACAATGGAAGCAATGTGGAAGCTTACTGTAACACATTTCAAACAGTTCCTCGTTCGCACGTTTGGTTCTGATTAAAATGGCTACTTTGTACTACAGGTGTATTGTAGTTCACTGGAGCAAAAAAAGCTTCCACTTACAATGAAAAGAAATATCCAGTGATAGGCATTAAGCAAATGCTGCTATTTAAGGAAATATTCAAGTGAGCTGATCAGCTGAAAATCAAGGGCTAGAACTTTTGTACTAGAAAGGGAAGTGTTGGTACTGGAGCTAGTACAATTGGTACTGAAACTAGTACCCTTAGTACAAATATTTATTACTTTGGCACAGAAATGTATACTGCATATAGTATCCTTGGTAACTTTAGTACAGGAGATTGAATCTTTGGTACTAAAACCTTTATAATTATGGTTCTGAAACTGATATATTTAGTACTAAAATAGAATCTTTGCTACCGGAACTAGTACCTTTAGTACTGATAGTAATCATTTTGGCACTGAAATGGAAATCTCTGATACTTTTGTAATGAAGTTTAAATCTTTAATATTGGAAGTAGTACAGTCCATTATGTATGTGATCTAAGTAATGGAACTGGTGCCTTTTGGTCCAATAACCAATATCATTTGATAATGGTGCTGGTATCTTTAGTACAGTAACTGATAGCTATAGTACTAAAACTGGAAGCGATGGTAGTGGTGTCATTAGTACTGCAAATTAAGCCTTTAGTACTGGAAACTAATAGTTTGGCATTGGAACCAGGTAGCTTTGTTACTGGAGCTGGTATTTGTGATGAGCCTATATGCTTAGTGTGATTTTTACATTTGATACTGGAATTGTGTCTCGTTAGTATTACCGGTTTAACATGTTAATTAAACGAATACTCCACACTAAACTTGACTCAGTTTCTGCCTAATAATAACATTTTACTGACAGTTTTATTATTTTCACCTCACAGTTTAGATCTGGCTCTGGGCCACTTTAAAGGGAGGAACCACTAGTTGGAAAGTTCCTGCAAATGACATAAGGAGAGCTGAGCTATTTTTGAAAGAACCAACGTAATCCAAATTGACCTTCCAAGAACATTCCCTCAGCTTTCCCATCACTCTACTGTTGACGTAACTAGAGTGACTGTTTACCTTTTCACTTTTTCCATGCAGGTATTGGCTACGCTTCCATCGTCATTGTGTCCTTGCTGAATGTCTACTACATCGTGATCCTGGCCTGGGGCTTGTACTACCTGTTCCAGTCATTTCGATCGGATCTCCCATGGGCGAGCTGTAATAATCCATGGAACACAGACCAATGCATAGAGGACACACTGCGCAAGAACAAGACTCTCTGGGGAGCCGCCAACGTCACCAATTTCACGTCACCAGTCACTGAGTTCTGGGAGTAAGTGTCTGATCACATAAGTTTGACTTTCCACACATCCTCCTTATTAGCTCAGGTGTTGATCCAGTTTGATACAGTAACCAGTAAAGAAAATGTATATTTACCACAAAATAATATCTTACTTAAAATATAGTTGAAAGTACCTTTGACTAACACCTCTTACCATCTTAAAATGCTGTGATTGCCACAGCTACTTTGGTGAACCTTAATCAAACACAGTTCCATTTGAAAATGCCACTTGAAACCTTGCTGTGAAAAAATGCATCAAAGATGGACCATTGATGGACCAGTGGTCAGATAAATCAGTATTCCATGTTTTTTTTTGGTCTGAATAAAAGACAAAAAGGATCATCCAGACTGTGACCAGGAACACGTCCAACAGATAGGGTAATGGTATACTTAGTCTTAATACTGAAACTAATAACTTTAATATTGAACATAGATTACCATTAGAACCATTAGAACTGAAATAAATACCTATAGTAGTAAATAAACCTCAGTGAAATCATTGGTAAATTGATTCTGAACATAGTACTCTCGGTACTAAAAACGTTGCTTGGATTGGTCCCTGTATGGCTGTGTCAGTTAAACACTGCTAAACACTGTACAAGTAAATGGACTGGAACTAGAAACCTTTGTTACTAGAACTGGTATCTCTGGAACCGCACTTGAAACAGCTGATACATGGACTGTTTTGCCTTCAATGGAGTGCCTTTGAAACCACGGGTGGTTGGAAAATGTGCATCTTTATTTTCTGGTGGCATTTATTTTCTACTGACCCCATAATAACTGCATTATTGTTGGAGATCAGATATTGTAGCGTCCTCAGTAACCTTTGGCAGCTATGCGTTTTATAGCCTGGCCCTCCTTGCCCTTGTAGAGTCATTTGAAAGGTGGTGTTTACTGAACTGACACTGACTCATCTCACATAAACTCATTAGATAGTAAAAGGGCTGGAGAAGACTGGCTGGAGCTGGTGCTGGAGCCATAAACTAGCCTCATCCACTCTACTCTGTCTGGCTGCTTGTTTTTATTCATCCTCAAACATTCATTCAAACATGTCCTCATCTGCAGGCAGCACGGCGGTCACTGGATATTTGTTGATCTTCTTGCAGTGACCTAACAGCATCTTGTGTTTCATTCCAGGCGGAACGTCCTCAGTATCTCTGATGGCATTGAGGAGATGGGTCCTGTCAAATGGAATCTGGCTCTGTGCCTGCTCGCTATGTGGGTCATCTGTTTCTTCTGCATTTGGAAGGGAGTGAAGTCCACAGGAAAGGTGAGTTCAGTGTACATGAATTATTGCTCAGTTAAGAACATCTACATCTACGACTACATACGTACCACGGGACTGAAAGCATGTGAACGCTCATGTTCACGTATCAAAATCCAAAAGTGACCTAAGTGGGAATGGGTTGTGCTGAGGAGTGCGTTGACTTTCTGGCATGACTCCTGGCACACCCATGGCACGGTCCGCTCTCAATACGTCACACACTCCGTCGCTGTCTTCCTTTCTTCTGTCTTCTGGAAGATACATACAGAACATACAGAAGACCAAAGTTAGAAGAGAATAACAAACAAAGACGAGAGTAGGAAGACAACAACTGAGAAAGGTTTGCAGGGGCCAGACCATGAAGAGCTTTAAAGGCTATTGGTAATATTCCATATTGGATTCTTCAAATTACTGGAAGCCGCTGAAGCTCGTGTGAAACAGGGATGATATGAGTGTATTTACTACATCGCTCCAGAAGTCTAGCCGAAGAATTCTGAAGTCAGAGCAGAGGACGGAGTGAAGTAGCAAGAAGACAGTAGTCTAGCTTGGAATAAATGAGAGCATGAATCAGTATCTCTGTATCCCATATCCCAGATAGGATATCCCTATCCCAGATAGGAAGCAACAGATATGAACAATGTTATGGAGGTGAAAGCAGGTGAGTTTAACACTACTGTATATGAGGAAGGAAAGCGAGGCCAGGAAAAAACTGCTGAACTAGAACTAATGGTCGAATTGCAAAGCTGGACAGAACCTGTGTTAAATGAAGCAACTGAGCCAATTAATAGAGTTCAGAGACACATGACATCAAGCATGCAGGACCAGAAGAGTCAGTGGGTTTAAAGTGAAGGAACAACTGAGTGTCACTAGCACAACAATGAAATTTAATTTAATGTCTTTGGAGAATGTCACCAAGAACGGATCCCCGAGGAACACCATGACACACAGGTGCAGAGCCAGACTGGTGCACTTAATAGTAACAAACTGACGTTGGTCAGAGAGCTACGATTTAAGTCATTCCAGCACAGTAACAGGAAGACCAACAAAGGCTAGACGGTGTTTCAAGATATCTGCATAAAAGGCTGCCATGAGGTCAAGGAGACCAGTCCTTCATTAGATACACACAGCAGGTCATTTAGAATAAATAAAAGGGCTGGTTCAGGACAATGTTTGGAGTGAAAACCAGGTTGAAATGGTTCAAAAGGCTATGTGTTTGCACATAGTCCTGTAATTGAGAAGTAAACTACACACTAGGATTTTAGATCGAAATGGTAGCTGGGATAAGGGATGATAATTCTCAAGCAGTGTGACGTCAAAAGATTTGGGTTTTTTTTTGCATGACAGCAGCAGTTTTCAAAACCATAGGAACATTACCCAATTAAAGTGATAGGTTCACTATATGGCAGAAGTAACAGAACCACAGGGCTTAAGAAGTGCTGCGGGAGCAGGATCGAGATAGAAGTGGATTTAGATTTGGATATTAATTCAGCAATCTCATTCGTATTAACAGGAGAAAACTGGGAAAGTACAGAAGAAAATTCAGAAAACTCATGAAAGGATGAGTGTTGAACATTATTCCTAAGATAATCATAAATATTACTGACCTTGCAGTGGAAAAAAAAATGAGAAAAGCAGAGCACTTGGTGACAGAACTATCAACACTCACATGAGGTGGCCGATTTCATTCATTGACAGTGGAAAAAAATACAAAACAATCACGACTGCTTGTGACCTTCTGGCTGTAGAAATGTGACTGCCACGACTCAAACCTGTACCACCACTCTTTCCTAAATCTAGTGGCTTCCCAGATGTGCAGAGTACTATAGACACAAAGAGGACCCTTGGAAATATTAATATACATGCTTCTGAATGACATGATGTGATGTTTATGTGTCAGACTTTTACTGATGTATTGCGTGGTAGACCATTATGCCAGGTCAAGCTAAAATGAGCCAAGTGTACCTGTTTTAGGTGTGTTTGTTGACAACATAAGCCTAGGTAGAGAAAACGAAAATAAATAAGTGTTTGAGAGAATGACAACAAACAGGTTGTCAAAGACGGCAACTGAACACGATAGATCTAAATCGCATTATAGATTGCTGTAGGTGGGCTCTAGACACCTTCTCTTTGCCTGATGCACCTGTAGGTTATGAGAATCGTGAGCTGTGTTCACTGTGGCCAATCAGCCAGAATACACACAGGCTCCGATCCAACGATGGCAGCATAGCAGTGGTGGAATTTAAACCCTACAACTTTTGGTCCACTGAACTCTAACCACAGAGCCACAACCATCCCTAAACCGTTTTTAGTTTTTAATTTTAGTCCTTCACATGTTACTTTGGTATTTCATGCTCTATATATATCTACTTGTTGCCAAGTTGTTTGGTCACAGCACAGGGTCGGGATAAAGACCTTGCACAAGGGCCCAACAGTGCCATCTTGATGAAGGTGGGACTTGAGTCTCTAAGCTGGTACACTAACCACTCAGTCACAAGTTCAGGCCCTAAAAAGAAAAAAAACATCTCAATAGAGCTTACAACAGCTGAAAATGACCATATGATCTTCTCTTCAGGTTGTCTACATCACTGCAACCTTTCCATTTGTCATGCTGGCTATTCTCCTGGTCCGAGGAGTCACCCTTCCAGGGGCATCTGAGGGCATCAAGTTCTATCTGTATCCTAACGTCACCCGTCTTGAAGATCCTGAGGTGAGCCCACATGCCCTCAGGGTTTCACACTTCAAATCAGTACTGTAATTTTTGAGGGAGGCAAGCTGAGCCGAGGGATTAACGAATTCATTATAAACTACTGAATGCTTCGTTTAACCCATTTTGTGCAGGTCTGGATTGATGCAGGCACACAGATTTTCTTTTCCTATGCTATCTGTTTGGGAGCGATGACATCCCTGGGAAGCTACAACAAGTACAAATACAACTGTTACAGGTGAGCTGCCGTGCTACGGGGGGGAGAGGCGTGGGATTAGTCCAGTCAACAGGCAAAAAAAAAGTGGGGGACCTAGGTTACTTTTGTGTTAATTAACAAGCTCCATGACATATGTGTGACATAGGGACTGTTTGCTGCTGGGAGGCCTGAACAGCGCTACCAGTTTTGTGTCTGGCTTCGCAATATTTTCCATCCTGGGCTTCATGGCACAAGAGCAAGGGGTGGACATTGCCGATGTGGCAGAGTCAGGTACGAGGGTAAAGGTGGCAGTGATGGTGGGCACTGCTACTTCAAATAAACAAAATGAGTTGGTCAGTCGACACAACCAGAAGCAGTACTAAAATCGGCAACTTTCGTTAAAAAAAAAAAAATACAGGCTTGAAAATCTGGACGTTTCGGAAAAGGCAAGTTAATAAATACAACTGAAGCTGTAACTGTTCGCTGATTTCATCATCCCGGAGCGATTCTCGCTTGATGGATTCGTCAAAGCAAATCTAAGGAAGTAAATTTGAGATAATGTGCATGGAGACCCTGGGGAAAGTGAGCTTTTGATTGGATCTTGTCCAGTCGAGTAATGACGACGTGTCTACAGTTGTTCTGAAACAGCTCTGTGAGAAATACTCAAGCCTGTTTTAAGGGGGAACCTTGCCAAGAAAAATCTTGTGCCATTAATTTACTGTTAAATACTTTTGGGCTGATATATGTTACATGCATTTGACTTTACTTATTTCTCCAGCAGCTATTTGTAACGCTTGGCTGATACTCTGAGCAGATTTAAGTTGCTCTTTCCCTTCATCCTGTAGACCACGTTGGACAATTTGGTCCAGATCTGCAACGATCAAGCTCTTCATTCCACATACTCTCTTTACCCAGCTTCAGAAGGCTTTTATTTTCTTCTATGGTTCACCTTTCATTGCTAGTCTAAGGATTGACATAGCTATTTGAGCGAACGACTGATTTACTGGCTCTTTTCTTATTGTTTAGTTGTGTGAATTGGACTGCGACCCATTCTGAAGTGATCGAGGCTATGCCCGAATTGCTTTGAAGGCTACACCTTTCAGTGGGACATTTGAAGGTCCTCCTTTGTAAGGGCTGAAATAATGGACTGTGTTGTTCCATTTGTCTTTGTTCTGTGGGTTTTACGACTACTGATGTGCGTGTATTTAAAAATGGTGCTTGCTCTTAACACTTGCGTCTGAATGCAACACTATACCCTTGCATCAAGACTTCTGGACCATTTGCCACAAACTTGCATCACTCGAGTTTCCTATGTGCTTAGAAAAGTACCAAACGAAGTAGGAGATAAAAGTCCCTGTACATTCTCTTCTAAGAGCTACAATCAAACTTCCCAGTGTCTGTAGAGCAAGAAAGATGGCATTTTCTCCAACAGTTATAAGAACTATAAGTGCCATTTGATGTGTTGAGGGTTGTCCATCGTAACCCAAATAACATTTATCTGTGGTGACCCCTTTCCACAGACGGGTGGAGTTGGGGCCTAAAGTATGTATACATTCAGGAAAGCTACGGTCAATAACGGTAAACCTCATGGTGGTGAACTTGTTCGATTTGAAATAAAACGCTGCGTGTAATCTTTCCAAATGCCTGACATTGGCATTCCCCCTTGGAAACTCCAAGTGGACGCTTGATCACTTCAGAATGAATTGCAGCCAGTGTTTCTGAAGAGAGTCTGGCTCCAGTAGCTGTATATTGTGTATAAAGAATAAATCTTTAGCGCTGTGTTTACACATGACATCTTTAAACTTGCTTGGACTGCTGTGCTAAAGAAAAACGATTAATGCTGTACTCAGCAATATGAGTCTCTTAAGTACTGGAACTGTTGTTTAACTAAACAGTGTGAAAGGTAAGCAAAGCACAGGCCTTGTATTAAAGAGTCTCGCTCTGTGAGAACCTGTGTTGTACTTCAACCCCTGATCCTGATCCTGAGGGGAGATTGGGTTTTCCATTTGTTTGGCTGGATGTTTGCAATACTTTCCTCAGCTAAACACATTGCTATATGGATAGCTAGGCTGAACAGTTGGCAGGAGAATGCAGCAAGAAGCATATTCTGGTGTTTTTGTTGACAGCCAAGTTAGATGCACCATTATACAGGAGTAACATGCTTTTATGAGTCCAAGAAATGATGAAGGTGCTCACAGCCGATGGAGATAGGAGAAATGTGCCTGGCATAGGCTAATCTAAAGATACGTATATCGACTCGATTCGCACGCTTTTATTTGTTTTTTTTTTTTCCCGTTTGGTCCGTGCTGCATCGCGCAGTGTAGCGGCAAGGATCAAAATGTGCACGTGGTTAGCATGGCTAATTTGACTTTTGCCACATCCCCGCCCCTTGTCTGTCCTTTATAACTTTAGGTCCTGGCTTGGCCTTCATTGCTTACCCCAAAGCTGTGACCATGATGCCACTGCCTACATTCTGGGCCATTCTTTTCTTCATCATGCTTCTGCTACTGGGTCTCGACAGTCAGGTCAGTGCAAGAAAAATGTCTAACATCCATCTGTTCATTATCTGCTTTATCCACACGGGGTCGTGGGGCAACTCTGGGCACAAGGACAAGACCAACCCTAGACGGTTCATCGTATCATCGTTCAATCCATCGTAGGGCACACGCACACAGTCACACACTGACGGCCAGTTTAGAGACACCAATTAACCTAACACACCTGTCTTTGGACTGTGGGAGGAAACCGGAGTACCCGGAGTAAACCCAGGCCACTCCACCCTGGGACTGAACCAGGGACCTTCTTGCTGTGAGGCAGCGTTTCTACCTACTGTGCCACCGTGCCACACACGAATGTCTGCCATGCGTTGTTAATTAAATTAACGTCGACTTTTTGTAAATTAATAAAAACAATAATGTGAAAAGGTGCTTTAAACACGTGTTACTGCTGTACTGAAAATAGTACACCTAGCAAAAATATGCAGCCACCGTCACCCTGTGACGACTAACAACCTGTGGAGCAACAGTGCTGTGTCTGACTTTACACCAATAAGGTAGATGTGTCTTGGCTGAAAATTTGAAAACAAAGTAAGAGGGATGACCAAAGTAGTATGTAGAGAAACAGATGAACTACAGCCTGTAATTGTAGAAGTACAAAGTGCTTTTATATGGTAAGCAATAAGGTGTACCTGCTAACATGGCAGTGAGGGTATGTAACACACAAATCAGCATGCTTTTATGGGTGGCGCGCTTGTTTGGGTGGCATGGTGGCTTGGCAGAGAGTCACTGAAGTTGGTTTGACATCTGTGAAACACGGATACGAGTTTCTGATATTGGGGCCTTTTTACAATTAGGTTATTCCAATCCCATTCGTTGTGGCTCAATGAGAAAACAAGCGCACCTGTGTGTACACACCTGTCACATTTATGCTACGCTCATGCTCAGGACTGAAAAAACAGATCCGCTAGCGACACAAAACGAAAAGAAAGAGAACACCGTTGGCTACTGTTCACTCTTGCATCAGTCGTACTATCGCATTTCACCATCTTGATGAAATTGGAACACATGTGAAGTCAGTATGCTCACTGGTCAAGGAAAGCCACCGAGCAGGCTGAGCTGCTGGCGCTGTAAAATTGAATATGCAGTTCTGAAATTAAATATAACTCCAGGCAATGTACATATACTGGACAAGAAATGTACTGGTGAAAGACATTAAGATTAACCTATTATTCTTTGTTGGTTATCTGTTTTAACCACCACTGCGCGCGCACACGCACAGGGACAAGCCTGCGCACACAAAGACCTAACGAATAAAGAGATTTCCTGCAATCATTCGCTCAATCAATCAAAAAAAAAAAAGCGTATTTTATTTTCCTATTTTAGGCCATTCTTGTTAGGTGGTGAGGGGGAGAACCCTTGATTTGTACCTTTTTACCTGTTGTATTGTATCTGAAGTTGGTGGGTAGCACCGCTGCCTCATAGCAAGAAGAACCCGGGTTCAACCCCAGAGTGAAGCGGTTGGGGTCCTTTCTGTGTGGAGTCTGCATGTCCTCAGGGTGTCTGCGTAGGTTTACTCTGCGTACTCCAGTTTCCTCCCACAGTCCAAAGACGTGCGTTAGGTTAATTGGTGTCTCCAAAGTGACCCTTAGTGTGTGACTGTGTGTGTGTTGCGATAGATTGGCGCCCCATCTAGGATTGTTCCTGCCCTTGCACCCACAGTTGCCTGATGGGCACCGGCTGGCCCCGCAACCCCTTGTGGATTAAGTGAAAGATGATGGATGATGGATGGATATCTGAAGTGGTTTTTTTTTTTTTTTCTTAGTTCTGCAAATCCGTCTGCATTCTCCACATGGCGGAAATCATAGAGCCCTAAGTACAAAGTAGAATAGTGGTCCAGATTTAATTAGGAATCTAAGCTTTATAGATTGTTTATAGTGTCTTAAATCCCAAACCACTGTTTGTGCAACTTGTACTACTCAGTAACTTGGTGAATTATGGTGAATTTTATAGATTAGGTCATTTCAGCTCGTACGTGGTTTTCTCCAACAGTTTGTCGAAGTGGAAGGACAGATTACATCACTGGTGGATTTGTATCCATCCTTCCTACGGAAGGGCTACCGTCGAGAAATCTTCATAGCTATAGTATGCTTTGTCAGCTACCTGTTGGGACTAACCATGGTCACTGAGGTACGTATGTGAGAGATAAACCAGTTTTTACTAGTTTTATTGACAGAAAATGTTCCAGCTAGTTGATTAGTAGGAACTATTGAAATCACTATTTTGTGAACTCTCTTTAACCATTTTGTAAACTAAATTCTATACTTGGAAACTCGGATATCTGATCGATTTTTCGAACAGTAACAAATTCCGTGTTTGCTTACCTAGAAGTGAGGCAAATATTTCAAATAACAGGACTATTTTAACAAGTGGATCAATGAAGTGATGACAGTTATGGTTTTGCGTGCAGTCCAGTCCATTTTAAGCCGCCTGCTAAAAAAACTCTAGAGCATCTGTACACTAAGCTTTCACAGCAGGGTCAAAAAAGGTGACAGTTGATGTTTTTAGCCCTTGTCGCTTCAGCCTCACTTGTGTCCTAGTTCCTCCTGTTACATAACATCACATATAACCTGGACTAAAGTGTTTCTGATCGTTCTGTTTTCCAGGGTGGCATGTATGTGTTTCAACTCTTTGACTACTATGCAGCCAGTGGTGTGTGCCTTTTGTGGGTTGCATTCTTTGAATGCATTGCTGTAGCCTGGGTTTATGGTAAGTGTGAAAAAAGTTTAAAAAAATACCTGTTTGTTTATCAGCTGCAGCTTCTTTCTATGTAAACATCTTTTTATCAGAAAAATTGGCCAGCTCCTTTTGGCCCCCACTGTATGTAGACAATAGAACCTATTAATTATCATACATTGGGTTATAATTAGACAAACTGTACTAAAATTTAATTGGAGAGAATTTTGGTACGTTCTGGTACTGTATTTGGTACATCAGCTAGTAAACCCGCATAAGGGCTTAATGTTTATTAAAACACACAAAAAAATTAAGGTAAACCTAATTTTTAAAGAAGCAATATTTGAAATGTGTAAATATGCTTGTTCTCTCTTTCTCTTCTTTTCTCTATATCTCTCTCTCCCCATGTCCTTATCTCCTATTCTCTCTCTCTCTCTCTAGTAGAGTATACATTTCTCTTATTATGTTCTCAGTTCATGCATCAGGGTTAAATAGATCATAACTGTAAATATCAAATGTAATTTTTTTAAATGGTGAGAATTGAGCATGAACTAATTAAGTGCAATGGCCCATATAATCAGTCTGTCTTACCCCATAATGTCTTTGTATTTTGTTACGCAGGACAACACTAAACTATTGTCAGTTTCCTTGGCTCTAGGGCATGTTTACACATAAGACCTACCAGTCCTTTTATCTGTGCACAGGGTTATTCAGTGTCCGCATTCTGTCGTGTATTAAGGCTAATTTCTTGTATGTAATGTAAATAAACAATTCCCTTTTCTTTCTTTTAGGCGCTGATAATTTCTATGAGGCAATCGAGGACATGATTGGCTACAGACCAAATCCCTGGATGAAATGGTGCTGGACTGTGATCACGCCTCTGCTTTGTGTGGTGAGTTCGTGTTACAATGTATATGATTGGAATGTGTATATATACGGCTCTCAAAAATGAAAAAAAAAAATCCCCTTATTTTTGTGAGCAGTACAGCTAGCCTTGGCCGCAAGTGCAGATTTTACGAACGAAACACATCTACTATACTAAAAAGCTTACGTACAACTTGTTTTGCCTGTTTGGGCATACAAGGATCCCTAAGATCTTAATCCTGTGATCTTATCATAAGTGTGGAATGAGATCACATTTGAGCATGGTATCTCTCACGCTGCAAAAAAGGCAATTTACAAAAGATAGAAAGAAATGTATCAAAAATTAGATGGAAATGCTAATATAAAGCAAAACAATCTGCCAATGGTGTAATCAAATTTGACTCATTATTGTTTTCTTCAAATGAGCAATAATCATTTCTTTTTTTCTTCCTAAATGTGAGCCGTAAATCAATTAAAATAAGCTTAAACTCTCAGTACTTTGAAAGTAAAATTCTACAAGATAATTTCACTTTCTAAAATGAAATATTTTGCCTTGCAGTGTTTGTGTCTGGAGTTTTTCCATTATCATTGTCACCACTGGCTGCTCATTTGGGGTCTGGACTAGCTGTTCAAACTTAAGTGCAGTTACATACCTTCAGCTTTAGTGAACTTTGAATTTGTGCTGGAAATCTGACTCAGTACCTTAGTGCTGAGTTCCAGATGGAACCACCATCTGCTTGCTCTCAAGGAAGAATGGAGAGTTGAGGATGGGTTTTGGATTAAAGGAAATCTGCAGTAAGAGCAAATCACCCAAACCATTCCAGACCGTTTCCCTTCCTCTCCTGTTAACTGAGCTATTTGCTGAATAGCCAGTAAGGATAAAGCTTGTCTATGAAGGAGGTGTTTGCTTATGTTAATGTGTATGACATTATGGCCATTGGGTTTTGCTCAGTTTAAAGACATTCCCTGAATTTTTCGTAACGAAACTTTGAGATTGTGACCAGTGTTTTGACTTTATGTTCATTCCTATCTTCAGGGATGTTTCATCTTCTCTTTGGTCAAATACAAGCCTCTGACGTACAACAAAGTCTACGAATACCCAGACTGGTCCATCGGAGTGGGCTGGAGCCTCGCCCTTGCCTCCATGATTTGCATTCCGATGGTGGTTGTGATCAAGATCATCCAGTCTGATGGACCTCTTATTGAGGTTAGCATTGCATATATATTAACATACATGTGTGTGTGTGTGTGTGTGTGTGTGTGTGTGTGTGTGTG